>JAVLUZ010000152.1:772826-791212 GCA_036768485.1 Mermis nigrescens | reverse complement strand
CACACGGACCAAATTAGCAGATAGTCATTTAAATTCCTTATTACAAATGATAAATACCACTTTTAGCCACTCAGTCAATTGACGACAAAAAAACATAAAAAACATGGAAAAACATTAAAAAACGACAAAAAAATTCGATGAAAAACAAAGCAAAAATGAGCGCTTCAAAAAATATACTCAACCTTAATAGCACCTATGTTATTTTCAAATGTTTCAGCAAAATATTGTTATATTTTTCTACAAGAGTTCAGATGAGATCCGACATAATCAAACAATTCAAGCTACTACGCACTCCTTCCTGGTCACTTAGATTCTAGTTTATATGTATATACAGTGTGGCCGATAAAAAAAGGCTAAATTCCGATTTGACAGGTCACAACTTTGACGTTAACATGAAACTTTCGAACTGGCTGCATTAGATAGATAAAAGTCTCTTCGTTCAAGACATGTAAAAAATTTAGGCCAGATATCAGCGGTTCGGGCGCTCCGGTTATTTGTTTACACCCTATTTTAATATTGTTAAACGCGAATAGCATAATTCGTCCCGCCCTTAGTTTGAACCCCTTTTGACGATATCCAAAAATTTCACACTCAGTAGGCAGGCACGTAGCTGTGGGGGGACTAGGGGGGGGGGGTCCGGACCCCGCAAATTCAGAAAAAACCGGAAAAATAGGACTTTTTACACGTTATTTTGTGCTATTTTTAGCTTAGATCCCCAAAATAGGAGGGTCAGCTACGTGCCTGTCAGTAGGACGCGTATCTATTCCGAAAGCTTCAAAAATGTGCTAATTAATTTTTGTGACTAAATAAAGTGAAAAAATGTCAAAAAAAGGATACTTACATACGCATTAATGTGATACAAGACAGAAAATCTGGGGTTTAAACAATGTCAAAGTGAGGTGTAAACAAATTGCCATAGATTAAGAACCGCTGGCAGCTGGCCAAGCTTTTTAACCCTACTTTTACCGAGCTCTAGATCCTGATCTAGTTGCCTGTTTTTGCAGTTTACTGTAAGGCCACAAATTCTTGTGTGGCAAACTTCTCAGTACCCTCTTTTTTTACTGCAACACTTGTTTTATTGAGCACAAGAAAACGTATTGACCTATATTTTATTAGAAAAGCTTGATTTCATGATTTTATAGCATGTGTTACGCGTGTTGCAGATCGTATTTCTTACACATTTTTGAATGTTAAAATGCGTTTTTTTCAATTGGTTTTCAGTTTTGTGCAAACTTAATGACATTTTTGAATTTCTCATGCTTTTGGCTACCAGAAATATGTATTTTTATTCATTTTTGTTATCTTCCCAATGACTAGATTTTTGATCTAGACCTTGGTAAAGACTAGGGTGCGTGACCCCTTGGTAACAGGAGGGTTAACACAATTTAAACAAAGACATATTTGTCTACCTAATGTAGCTGGTTCTAAAGCTGTATGTTCACATCAACCGAAGTTATGACCTCATAAACTGGAATGTAGCCCTTTTATGGGCAACCATATATAAATATACAGGGTGGCCACACATGCACATAGGGAGGGTGAGGGGGTATTACACCCTGAGAAGTCAGCTAGACCGGTACTGTCCAGCGATTTTGAGCAAACAGGTCTTGTTCTGCATCATTTTTGACATCAAAATCAGTAAAAATGTCAAAATTTTCCAGCGCCGCCAGATTAGTACTTTTAAGTACTTTTTACTCAAAAAGCGTCCAAAATCGATAAATTTTTGCGTTTTTTAGTGTTAAAAGTGATATAATGCAGTCAAAATGGGCTAAAAATGCTTTTAAAATGTGTTATTAACACGAAAAAACGTTTTATAGGCTATTTTGACAATTTTGATCATTAAAACAAGCAAAAAAATCGTGAACGTTAAAGTTATTGTTTTAGATTTTTGGCATTTCACCCCCTGCCGACCCTGACCTTTGTGCACCTATGAGGGTGGCCCATAAAAAAGGCTACATTTGAATTTAACAGGTCATAACTTCGGCTGATGTGAACAAAAAACTTTAGGACTAGATGCACTAAATAGATGAAAGTTTCTTCTTTCAAACCGTGCAAGAAATTTTGGCTGGATGTCAACTGTTCGGGCGCTACGGCAATTTGTTTGCACCCTACTATAATATTTTTTGAACCCAAATATCATCATTCGTCCTGCCATAAGTTTGCACACTCTTCCGACGATATCCTGAAATTTTTGCACTTAGTAGGATGTGTACATACTCTAAGGATTCAAAAAATGGGATAATTAATATTTGTGACCAAATATGTTGTCGAAAAGTGTCAAGAAAGGATTCCTATAGGCGCATCAATGTGATACAATGCAGAAACTCTGCGGTTTAAACAATGTTAAAGTAGGGTGTAAACGAATTGCCATAGCAGCCCAACCGCTGACATCGTGGCCAAATTTTTTGCATGGTTTGAAAGAAGACACTTTTATCTATCTTATGCAGTCAGTTATAAAATTTTATCTTCACATCAACTGAAGTTATGGCCTTTTGAATCGGAATGTAGCCTTTTTTTATGGGCCACCTGTAAATATATATAAAACCGTTTTCTTAGCTTATTCTAGCTTAGTTCGAGATTCATCCCATTTTCGCCTGGTTTAAAAATAGCACTGAAGAATGATTTAACCTTGCAAACACCACTGTGCTTCGATTGACAATGTAAGTCGAATAAAACTTCCGTTGGATATTTTCTGAGCAACCAGGAAACTGACAATTGTGCGGGCAATAGTTTGCCAGATGTTCCATGCGAATATGATCTTCTATGAATGGACAAGCAATCCACTTTGTGCAAATAGCGCATTGTGCACGAAGTCATCTATAACTATATCCGTACTTGCTCGAGTTTCTCCTCCCATGAATGAACACAGAATCGAATACTTTGACCTAGGCATATAATATTATACTTGTATATGAATAATATTAATAATATATTCACACACGATTTTTTAGCACCAAACTAATGAAAGTTTCCACGATGCTAATGAAAATTTTGGCCGTTGTTTAAGTTAAAATATAATAATTTCAACGTATTTTTCAACAAAAATCCTAAAATTTTTCGGAATAGCATAATTACTGTACCCTTTAGCGCTCAAGTTAAATACTCTAAATTGATTCGTCGGACAATCTTAAAGATTATGCATTTATCCCGCCTATTTGTTTAAAGATTTATGGCACAGAATAATTTCTTTGTGATAACTTCGAACTGTTTTCTGTTTTGAAAACCAAATTAACTACTTTTTATTTATTTATCATTCAATTCATAAGCGCAGTGATGTCTCTTAACATATCAAATTAGTGTCTGACAATCGCATTATCATTTACGATGTTGTAATAGATAGAAAGGTATTAGCTTCCGTGTCTATTGAGCTTTTGGAAGACAATAATCATGATAGCATGCATAAATTTTTCGATTTAGGTATATAAATCTAGTCAGGCCCGTCAACAGGAATTTATTTCAGGGGAAAAGGGGCTGAAAATTTTTGAGGCCAAGTATCTCGAAAACCACTAGGAGATAGGCGAAAATAAAGGCAGTTTTGAGAGTATCCCGGCGAGCTCTATACGATGGTGAAGAAAATTTTCAATATATTGATACATATACAGCAAATTTATCATTTAAGTTGATATCTCATCACTTAATCGACGAATTATTTCTTGTCTCTTGCCTTTGTATTTTATCATTTGTGCTCTACAGAGAAAAACAATACAGATAATGAATAATAATTCGGCGCGAAGCGCCAAAAAATTGGACATATTCTGCATGTCAAGCTCAAATTTGAGCCGTTTTGAGCGGACTAGAAGAAAAAAACATATATAATCAATAAATACGGCGCGAAGCGCCGGAAAAATTTCATGTTCCTCGTGTCATTACTCAAATTTGAGCTGTTTTCAACTGAGCTAGAAGGCAAAAACTATAGCTGATCAACGAATCCGGTGTACAGCGCCGTGGAAAAATTGATATGCTTTCTATGTCTAACTCAAATTTGAGCGATTTTTAGCGGTTTAGAAGACAAATCTACACCTAAACAATAAATCTGGCGCGAAGCGCTGGAAAACTTTGAGTTTATTAGCTCAAAGCAAGCTAAGAACCTGTTTTGGAGGGGTTTTAAACGCACTTCGCCAATTTTCCATTTTTTCCTTCGGGGGGGGGGGACCTTTGGAAGAAAAATTTTATTCATTCCGCGGGGAGAGGGCCCCTCCGCCGCACCTCCTAAATACGGCCTGAATCTAGTTGTACTGGCAGAAACCGTTGTATTTAAAAAGAAAGGGACATGCATCAATGACACCATAGCTATTATACAGGTAAAAACTAATGTGCTAATATAATCCCTCTGGTGCTAATGGAGCAAAATCTCATTAGAACCAGTTCTAATGGGGGTCGCGTTAAAAAAACGCTGTATTCAAATATGTCAAGTAATTTATATATTCATACAGGTAGATGAATGCTCTGAATAAACGCAGGAATAATTTTAAAAATAAACCGACACGGAACAGACCTAAGAGGAAATCAGTCCCAAAGCATTTGAAAGATCAGCAGCACGAAAAGTAATGGAAAAATTATGCTTGAATAAAAAAAATTTTGAAATTCTTGTATTCAAAATAAGAAAAAAAACCGCATTTATTTGTCAAGGATCTTTATTCCTGTAAAAAAAAACTATAAAAAAGCAGAAGAGATACATTTATACAGGGGCGGATTCAAGAGATGGGGGTAGGGGGCCGCCCCACGCAATTGACCAAAAATATTTCGCGAGATAAAGAACGGATTTGTAATACCTATTTATAACATTTATTAATTTTTTGGCGACCTGGAAGCCATTTTCTGTTCATGGAATACGTTTCAAAACAATTTCAACATGAGAACTAGCAATTTTAGCGAACTTTTCTTCTATTTTCATTCAAAAATTTTCGACGTTTTGCATCAAATGCTACAAATATAGAAAATCAAGCAGTAAATCATGCTTCTAGAAGTCCATCCACCTGAATTTCACGAATTTTTCCGGCGCTTCGCGCCAGATTTTTGCTAAGGTCAAAGAAACTTAATGATTTTTTCTTACAAAATCGTCGAAAATTATAAAATTTTTCGGTAATATTTTGCGTTAAGTGATTTTGAAGAAGAGCATACTATGTAAAAAGCCTAAAATACTTTATTTTGCGCGTGAAGAGCAAGGCCCAAAAAATTTCAAAAAAAAGTGCCCATTTTAGACTGAAAAACGGAGGGTACATGTCAAAAACGCTTCAGACAATGCTCGTTCTTTCTAGAACATAAAAACGTGAAAAAATTCTCGAAAAAGATTAAAAAAATCGGGTAAATTGAACAAAATATAGTCAAAAAATGTGTACATGGCGCGAAGCGCCGAAAATTTGAGATTTTTGAGCCAAAAATTAACTAAAACCGCTTAAATGGCACACTTTTTGCAGTTTGAATTAATTTTTACGATAAATCGACAATTCTGAGGGGGGCTCGCAGCCATTTTGCGGGTTGTCAATTGAAATTCTGAGAGGGAAGGTCAACCCCCCACCCACAAGAAAACGTCTGCCGCCCTCTCCTTAGGGAAATTTCAGATCAGCCACTGCATATATACAGTCTAACTCGACTATAAAACACCTACTACATGTAAGACTTTTCGGCTTAGAAGACGCAAAAACATGTGGTCCCACTCAGGGCCTTCTTCAGGGAGAGGCGGAGGGGCCGCCCCGGGAATGAAAAATAATTTTTGAAATACAAAACAAACAAACAAAAAATGAAAAATTCTCAAAGTAGGTCTAAAACACCACTAAAACAGGTTTTCAGCGTACTTTTGAGCTAGTAAATCAAACTTTTTCTGCGCTTAGCTCCGGATTTATCGTTTATGTATAGTTTCGTCTTCTAGCACGCCCAAAACCGCTCAAATTTGAGTATTAGACATGTAGAACGTGTCAAATTTTTTCGCTGTATTGTTTTTATTGTTAAATGACAAAGATTAATAACAAAGACAAAAGTTAGGAAATTATTTGTCAATTGAATGATGAGAAATCAGTTGTGTAGATTGTTTAAACGATAGATTTGTGTAATATGAGTATGGAATAAAGTCAATAAATTAAAAAAAAATTTTCATGAATTTTTTTACTATTGCATAGAGATCTCTGAGGTATGCTCAAAAATGCCGTTATTTTTGCCCGTCTGTTAATGGTTTCTCGAGATATTTGACCTCAAAATTTTCGGTCCCCTCCTTCCGAAATAAAATCCTGGATACGGGCCTGGTCCCAGTCATCGTGTCAGCAAAATTGCTCGCCAGCACTTGCTCTTCAATAATTGCTCGCCAAACAATCGCTCACCAAACGATTGCTCGCCAAACAATTGCTTGCCTATCAATTACACGCCGAACAATTGCTCGCCTAGCAATTGCTCGCTGAACAACTTTTCGCCGAACAATTGCTCGCCGCCACCATACCTGCACAGCATGGGAATTCTGGGGGAATTGAAATTATAAAGTGCCTTTTTTGGGTTAAAAATGGTAGGTACGCGTCAAAAACATCGTGTTTTAGCGTTTCTGACGATGCTCTACCTTTCTAAAGCATAAAAACGTTTAAAAAATTCGAAAAATTTAAAAAGTCGGGATAAATTAAGCAAAATATAGTCAAAGCATGTATATAATGGCGCGAAGCGCCGAAAATTTAAGACTTTTTGAACAGACACATGATTGAAATGCTTTAAAAAGCATCTTTTCTGTGAATCTTTAGAAAATTGTTAAGAACTTTACAAAATCGTCAATTCTGAGGGGTTGGGGTGAAAAAATTTTTGCGGCATTGAAAATTTTTTGGGAGGCTGAACACACCTGGGCAATGACCCATATCGGCCCATCACCAGGACGGGCCGAACCAAAAGTTGGACGGGGCGAAGGGGTAACTTGGACGGGGCTATGTTTTGTACAGGGAGAAAATTTTGGAGATAATTTAAGGAAATGCTAGATACAGTATATCATGATCAGTTTGCGAAACATCCACAGGAACCATCTCAGTACACTGTTCGACACCTTTTTCATGGAGGGACCCACCTTTTTTCAGTGACTGACCCACTGATTAAGCTGAACAACCCACCTTTTTCAGGCACGGATCCACCTTTTTCAGGGACAGACCCACCTTTTTCAGTGTACCCACCCACCCTTTTGGGTGGAAGTTGAACGGGGCGAACCGTCAGCCATTGCCCAGGTATGAGGCTGAACCCCATACGTGGGCAGCACCAAAATTCTAGGGTGGTGCAAGATTTTTCAAACGTAAAAAATGGCCTTGAAAATGGTGGTATGCATACATGCACAGTATGGGAATTCTGGGGGGGTGAAAACCTGAAGTGCCTTTTTTGAGCCCGAAAATGGCCGGTGCGCGTTAAAAAACATCGTTTTTTTGGCGTTTCTGACGATACTCTATCCTTCTAGAGCATGAAATCATGCAAAAACTTTCGAAGAAAGTTGAATAAATTGACCAATATATCGCTTAAAACATGTATATGGCGCGAAGCGCCGAAAATTTGGCGATTTTGAGCAAATAGATAGCCAAAAACCCACAAAAACACACTTTTTCTACCAATTTTCAGGTAAGTTAGGGAAACTTTTGAAAAATCGCCAATTATAAGGGGGGGGGTGAAAAATTTTTTGCGGGGGGGTGAAAAATAATTCTGCGGGGGGTGAAACCCCCCCAAACCCACCCCAAGATCATGTATGGTGGTATGGCGAAAAAACACCATTTTCCAACGTTTCTCATCAAATACTATCCATTGACATCAAAACATGCGGAAAAAACGAAAAAATCTTCAAAAATTGAAATCTGGGGGTATTTTGGTTTTTCGGGGAGTGCATACTCCACAACCCCCACGCCCAGGTGTGGTGAACCCCCTCCAGGGGTCCAGGGGCGGATTTAGGGGGAGTGGAGGGGCGGCCCTTCCCTTATTAGTCAAGGCGAGATAAAGAATGGATATGTAATTTGAAATGATTTTTGGCCGTCATTGATCATGATTTCTCAAATTTTTCCGGCCTTATTTAATTCAGGGGTCTTCGGATTCTCAGATGACTGAATGCACCTCTCTCACACCCATGCATGCGTGTTAGACTCACTTGAGCGCCCTTAGTTTACTACCTGTATAAACTGAATGATGTAAAGCAGATATGATCTGCGGGCAGTCCTAGCCATACGTGGACTTGGAGGGTTCTGTTGGCCCAATAATTAGTGACAGAATCTTCCCTAACCCCCACGTATGTATGTACCTGCATGTAGTGGTGACCTCACGTGGGCTGGAGGGTTAGGAATATGCATCCCAGCAGGCTAAATACCCCCAGAAACCAAAATAACCCGCCCCAGAATTCAATTTTTAAAAAAATTTGTTCTCTCTTTCTTTTCGCAATTTTTTGATGCCAATACATAGTACTCGATGAGAAACCTTAAAAAATTGAGATTTTTGCCACATCACCATTTTTAAGACCATTTTTTTGACCTTTAAAAATTGCACCCCCCCCCACTTTGGTGCTGCCCGTGCCCACCTATAGTTGCAAGTGACCTTACTGGTGCTCAAAAAGAAATTTGAGAATAATTTTTTCCAAAGCTTTTCTTTCTCGTGATAGACATTTTAGTTGAGGCCTATACTATTTATGTAAGACACATGCTTGAGTTTTCTTTTTTTGTATGGAATCCATATTATGGTGTTTGCTGATGATTTGAAAATATTTATTTTTTCACGTGATTTCAGATCCTTACAAGCAGACCTAGATTCATTGCATAGGTGGACCGAAAAATGGCAACTGCAAATAAGTTATGACAAATGTGCAACCTTGTATTTGAGATATGGCAACCCTAAACCTTTTCTTGAAAGATTTAGTTGATGCAGAAGCTTTTATCAAGGATTTAGGAGTTTTTGTAAGTAGTGACCTGTCCTCTAGCATTCATTGTGTGAATATTGCATCCAAAGCTTCCAGAGTTGCTTCCTTGATACAGAGAACTTATAATTTCCAGAAATATTGATTTGATGGTGAAAACATTTAATATTAACTAGAGTATAGCATGGTGGCTTGGAATCCTTACCTGATAATAGACATTAACCAAATTGAGAAATGTTCAACGTAAATTTACAAAACGAATACTTTGGCGGCATCAACAGCAGGATTTGTCTTAAAGCGAACGATTGAATTTGTTAGATCTTGAAAGACTTGAAACACGGCGTATCTATTTTGACCTTACTTTGGCTTTTAGGATAATTGAGGGATAGTTGCTTTCTGTTTCAGATTTTTCGAATCTGCACCTAACAGAGGTACTAGGTCAAATAACGACAGAAAGTTGTATATTAGAAAATCTCTTTGGATTGTAGAAAGAACGATTTTGCAAACAGGGTGGCTAGAATTTGGAATACATTGCCACAATGTATTATTGACTGCAGAAATTTTAAACAGTTTAGGGTTATGGTTTCGAAGCTTAATTTATTAGAATTTCTTAAGGGGCGTATGTAAGTGCACTGCCTGCACGCCTTGGCTTTACTTACCAATACATTTTTTCATTTATTTGACAAGTTTTGCAAATTTTTGTTTATTTAG
Organism: Mermis nigrescens; assembly: GCA_036768485.1. Lineage (NCBI taxonomy): Eukaryota > Metazoa > Nematoda > Enoplea > Mermithida > Mermithidae > Mermis > Mermis nigrescens. The sequence goes on along the minus strand of JAVLUZ010000152.1, from coordinate 781,659 downwards.
CTCTTCAATTTCATCTGATTTTTATTTTTTGTATGTACCAGCAACCACGTGTCATGCATTAGATCTTATAGAACGTATAATATTGAATACTCCCATGTTGTTCTCATATGTTTCTATTTGTGTGCACGTTTCACATTATTGGGTACGTGAACTGTAATATTTAAAGTAACAGCCAATAAATATTATTATTAGTATTATTATTATTATTATTATTATTATTATTATTATTATTATTATTATTATTATTATTATTATTATTATTATTATTATTATGGTTATTGACTTTAGAACCAGAGGTCCACACTTCGAATCCGACTGTCAGCCAGTGATCGGACCGAGGGTACTTTTTGGACCCTCGGCCTTGGATGAGGCCGAGGCGGCTTAGAATCCTTGCCTCGGCTGAGGCCGAGGGTCAAGCACCCAAATAGTACTCTTAGAATATTTTGTATGCACATGAGCTAGAGAATAATCGTAATATTAAACACTTTATGGAATGTCAAACAATTCATTTTCATTTTCAATATTAGATTACATGTGTGAAGGATTTTTGAATAAAGTCAGCAGCATGAAAGCATACTTAATTTAACAAGTTGCCGTTGATGAAGACTTGGAAAAGTTGATAAAAAATATGGCTGAACAAGCACTTAAAAACTTTTATTACTATAAATAAGAATAAGTGTTGAAGAAATAAACGAACAAACAAAATAAGCTAAGTAAAGACAGAACTGTAGCCATTGTTGTGCTCGCTTTTGCAGTAATGCATGTTTAAACACGCTTTTTCGGTCATCCGATTCTGGTGTGGCAGGTAATATGACGGAAACTGCATTGTACTTTCCGATCATAGTTTCCCAAGGTCCAGATTTGAGGGAAGGGTGAAATCCCAAAATGGGGGACCAGTAAATTAAGTAGTGTCTTTGTATGAGCGAACAAATTTTTGTAGATATTTTATATAAATATATTTTTAAACATACACATTTTTACATACTGCCAGTGTGTGACCTGCAACCAGCATGCAGTCCTAAACAGTGTTTTTTTGTGCAAGATACTTTTTTACGTGTACAAAGATGGTATCCAAAAGTCTTTGAACATTTTGTACATGCAAATTCTTGTTTACTATTATATTATGGTACAGTAGCGATTTAGTGTGGTAAAACAGGGTTTTTCGACCTTTGGTAGTGTATCTTAGCTAATTCCTGGGTTTCTGAATATTTGACATTTTTCCATTCTAAATGCAAATTCTACTATTTTAAAGATATATAGGACAGACAATTACTGATGCGCCGAAAATTTTCTGAAATTTTACACCTTTTTACAGTTTTTGTCTCCCCAAAAATCTTTGTGCATGTACAAAGACGGTCCTGAAAAGATTCTGTACATTATAAAAAATCTTTGCCGAATACAAAAAACTGTGGCCCTAAATAAGACAATTCGGCTTGAATTTAGTTGATAATATTGCGCCGAAATTTTTATCAGCTTTTGATGAAATTTACACATAAAACTCGACTGAGAAGGCTAAAACAACTTGTACTACAAAATCAGAAATATTACAGATATTGTAATATGCCAATTAAATCTTGTAATAAGCACTACTGTGCTTAGAAATCCAATGCAACATCAGGATAAATTAGTCAATTTTATCTCTGAACGGCAAAAAAGTGCAAAGTTATCAAATAATACTTATTTTGCATAAAATTTTTAAAAACAGTATGAATAGATACTGAAGATATTTAAATCTGCATAAAGATGCCTGGATTACACAAAAATTGATTTTAGAGTGTTTATTTCCCCTGTTTCAATCTAAATACAGTATATCAGTGATAGTTTGCGCGAAGCGCCAGAAATTTTTTGAAATTTCCTAATATACTGAAAAACGATATAATTAATATCGCTTTGTCCAAGAAAGTATTTTAACATTGTATAAAAATGGCTCCAAAAAATACACGAGCCGAAATTGATTTTTGGCGAAACCTGCATTTATTGGCCATTTTTAGGAGCGTTTTTGCGATTTTCGGCCGAAAATTCGTGATCATTTACCCCCTCTCCCATAAAAATGGCCAAAAACCATACGTGTAACAGAGGGGTTTGGGAATTCCCCAACCACCCAGGGTTGGACATCCTCCCCACCCCTTCCCTCCAACGTCAGAAAATTTTGACCCACTCTCCCCATTTTTGGCGAAAATTTGCGCTTTGATGGCTATTTTTAGGTGCTTTTTCCATTTCTGACATAAAATTATAGTCTCTAACCCCCTCCTTCTAAACATGGCCAGGGACACCTACCCGAAATTTCAAGCTGTTACATGTATGCCGAGGAGCCACTCCCGAAAATTTTGAGCTGTGGCATGCATGTTTTATAGTGATAGTAAGTCTATTCACTCTTGCTTACATTCAAAAATACTGTATCACTTCGTGAAATTAACAGTTAGCTGCACTTTTGCCATAGTAAAAATTAACTTCAAAAATTATTCAGAAGGATTTCAACAAAAATCGTCTGACAGTGACTTGAGTCTTGTACCCTGAGAGGAGGGTAATAACCCTCCCTCATCCCCCTTGGGAATGCGTGTTTCCGATCCATGTAGCGAGCATGAGAATTAAAACTTAGTCATCACATGAATAATAAATTGGCACTTTGCTGTATGTAACTTGGTGTAACTGGGTACGCGACTAAAACCATAAGAAAAGTCTATAGGTAAAAAATAGCCTGTGTACTGCAGATGCATTCTAAATAGTTAATATTCAACGGATATATTGAACTTATTCAAATTTGATTTCAACCCTCAGCGCCTCGGCACTTTTAAGCTTCGCCCTCGGCGCCGAAGCCGAGGCTCCAAAAAACGCAGAGGATTGCCAAGGCCGAGGCCACGGCCTCGGTCCAATCACTGCTGTCAGCAACCTTCTCTCGTTTCCTCAGATGCTACTGACTGCATACATACGCCCTTATAATATGGGTACTACTGTGCCTGGTGCACAACTACCTTTTGTGTGTGCGGTTACTTAGCTTGCAGCAAACTCGAATAGTAACGCAAGTTCGCAGATTTTATAGGTTTTTGCATGCGCCGACACTTGTTTACTTTAGTCCCTATCGAATTTTTTCTATCTTTTTTAACATTAGGGTATATACAGCATAATATTACTAAGCCTAAGCCTAACGCATTAGTAACAGGAGTCAGGGGTGGATTTTGTTATAACTGAGTTTGCGAATCAGCAAACAGTGAGCGGAGAAGCAGTGAGAGGTGGATGAAATAAGGAAGAAGAGTAAAGACCGAGCTGAGGAAAAGAAACCGGAACGCTCAAGTTGCAAAGCTGATGGAAATATGACAGAGCAAAGGGGAAGCAGAACAACTGAAAGAGTGAAGCGATCCTGAACCGATAAACAGATGTCGAAGCATCAGTTAGTCATGTGATAAGTTTATTTGGTATAATCATAGGTAGCGCGTTAGCGCGTACCTATAATATACTTGGGTACCCACAACACCTGGGCACCCCCTCTACAGCTATAACGGGACACTTCTGGAAGGTGCGGTTTTTTTTAAAAGAAAGATAATAAAAAAATTCGCTGCCCGTGTTTTTTTGTTTTTCTTGAAACTCAAAATTGACTGTGTAAAGAAGGTGTAAAGTTTTTGTGTAACGTTATAACATAGGACAAATTTTGGGACCTTTTTACTGCGGCATGTGGACAACTGGAGTATTGATGACTCGAAGGATTGAACAGAATAGGATAATAGAGGGATGAATTCTACAGATGACACTTTTTTTGTTTTTTGAAATTCGCACTATTTATTGAACGGCAGTGTAAAGAGTGCGAAAATCTGGGGGTGAAAAAGCACTTTTTGGTCGAGTTTTCAACCTTCCTATGTCCGATACTAACTCCGGTTATGAGGTTTTTAAAATGTTTTCTGACAGAAATGTAGAGCGGATCAAGGGCTACATTCTGCATATAAGCAAAGTCTTCTATGCTCTATGGTGAGTTAGATCCTGGGGTTTAAAGTTTACACTCTAGTGTGATGGTGTAAAAAAATGGATTTTAACTAAGATTTCACTGCCAAATTTTTCCGCTTATGAGTCAGTGCAAATCGAAGACAGCATTAATAAAGTGCCTCACAGGGGCTAAACATCGCAGCAAACCGCATTTAAAAAACGCAATATTGAGTTATTTATGGGGGTGTAAAGTTCGAAATCAGAGGTAAAAAATGGGCTAAAAACACGTTTTTTCCGAAGTTTGATTGATAAATCATGCCAAATAATTTTTGCAACAGAATTTTGGCACACAGGAATGTACTACGATTTAAAAGCTACAAATTGTACCAAACCGAATTTCTTTAAACTCAATGGGGAGTTCGGTACGGAATTTTAAAGTTTACAGTGTTCTAAATGGTGGAAAATACGTTTTTGTTGCGTTTTTTGTTCGCCACTTTCTCCGTCCAGAAGTCGGGATAAGTCTAATAGAATAAAAATAAAGTGCTTTATATCGGGTGCATGTCAAAGCAAATTGTCTATACATTAATATTTAGCGAGTGTAAAGTCAAAAATTTGGAGTTTTAAATGCGTTTCTGTCTTGTTTTTTCTGCCTGCTTCTCCGGTTACGAGTCAGGGACACGTTTATCAAGTCTAGAAATGGACCAGGAATCAAATTTGATATGCCAGTCTGGCGCATATGTTTACACTCTACGGTGTTGTAAAGTAGTTTACACCAATTGTTAGTTTGCCCATAGAACATTATGTAGACTTAATTTTTTCATAAATATTAATCGTAATATCGGAACAATATCAAAATTACGAATCTGACTAAAATCTTCTTTACACTAGGTGTTTACATGAAGTTTACACTACATATATATTTATCTTCGTTTTTGAGCATTCCTGAAACCTAATTTTTTCTTGGAGCCTAGAAGTTTTCAAAGGATCAAATGTGAGACGTCACGTAGGCGCGTTTGTTTACATCCAACAGTGATGTAAAGTAGTTTACATTCATTGTTTATATGTCCTCAGACCATTGTAGAGACATAATTTTTTCATGAATGTTGATCATAATATCCGAGTAATTTTTACACTGCATGTTAGCCTTTGTTCTAGAGCATTGCAAAAATCGAAATTTTTTCCTGAGATATAAAAATTTACAGGGAATGAAATATATACGTCAATTGGGCGCGCTTGCTTACACTCAGCAGTATTGCAAAGTGGTTTAAACCTAATGTTTATTGTCTTTAAAACATTATGGAGACTCATTTTTCCATAAATGTTGAAAGAAATATCGGAGCAATATCAAAATTACGAATCCGACTAAAATATTCTTTACGCTATGTGTTTGTGTAAAGTTTACGTTACGTGTTAACTCCTAATTCGATAGACTTGCAGAGACTTTGTAACTGAAGTCAAGAAATTTTCAAGGATTCATATGTGAGACATCAATTAAGTGAGTTTGTTTACCCTCAAAAGTAATCTAAAGTGATTTAAAAATTATGTTCAAGTGTCCTTAGATCATTGAAGAGATGTAATTTTGTCTTAAATGGGTTGCATTAAAGTTAAATCTTTCTTAGCCGTGTTTATAATATGTTTCACAAAATCTTGCACATGGAGAGCTATCGTTTAATTGATGTAAATTGCCTGCAAAAGTGGTTTAAAATGAACCAGCAATCACACTACTGTGCACAGAAGTCGACAAAGATATACAGCTTTATTGTAATCATGTACATTAATAAGCCGTAAACTGTTAGTATTCTCTACACCTAGTAGTTGTGTAAAGTTTGCACTATTCATTTGTTGTTAATATGTAGTCTATACTACAAATTTATTTTACTACCAAATCAAAGCGTTAGTGTTCCTTACATTTGATATTTGCGTGAAGTTTTTGAATTTTTGCCGAAAATCTTTGCCTTCTAATTTACCAACATCCCGCCTTTTCCATTTTCTTGAAGTTTAAAATCTTTATAATTCTCTCATAATTTAATGGTAGGTTTTAACTTTAAGTTTCTCTTGGTTTACAACTCTCGCTTAGCAAGCTCATTTTTCAAAACTTTTTCATAGTGATCAGATTAGTTGCGTTTAGTTTGGAATTGGTGGACGGTCGTTATTTTATTACTCGGCTTAAATAAACCAAGTGACTATCTTTTGATTATTTTCTTCATCGCAAATTCAAAACACCCAATTTTCAATTTGAAAATTGACTCAATTTTCAATTTGAAAATTGATCCAATTTTCAATTTGAAAATTGAAAATTGGGTGTTTTCAATTTCAAAAGTCACAACACATTGTGCTTGTGTATTGATTGAGTGAGGATTTGCAATGTGAATTCGTTGGTTAAATTTTTGTGCTTGATTATAAGTGAACTGCACATTAAGAAGAAATAACTTAATGCAGTTTTAATTTGAAAATGGATGGTGTCAATAAGGTTGTCTTGTTTAAAAAGGATAATGCTGATGTTAAGAACAATATTGTTTTCCGCGTTCTTGGACTGTTGTCATTATTGTGGCATGTTACTGATTGTGTTTACTGACTGATGTACTGAAATCACGCTAATTAAAAGTAGTGTACTAGCAAAGAAAAATGCTCCGATGGAACAAAAAAGATGAATATACTTGGAATTGTGGATTATTATGGATGTAAAAGGAGGGGACTAGGAAAAATCTACCTAAAGTCGGAAAATCTGCTAAAAATCACACTTTCTCTAAGCAACGCAAAAATCGATGTATATTCTGCGGCCAACAGATTAAGATAAATATTCAACCATAACAATGATTGAAACAGCAGCACGTTAGCTATGCAGTAGCTATGGGAAATGATATTGAGTAAACTAACAGTCTTCCAAGCCAATTGAATGAAATAGCAAACATCGAAGACAATTGAAGACATGGTTGGTTTAAAACAGTAGGAAACGCGTAAGTTGACTTGAAACAGACTAAATGTAAGATACACTAGCATGCCCGAAACGATTGTAGTGCAACTCAATCAATCGGCTCCTGCTTTGCTTGCTATAATGCTCATAACAAAATAAAAGAACTTTAAATACAATACCTCTTAGTTTTCTATCAATCAGGTGCCAGCAATTTAAAAAAGTAACCTTGATAGATTACGCTTATACACTCTTATCTGAAACTTCGAACATTATTTAAAAAAGACACTTTTTTAGAGGCCGCAGAATATACATCGATTTTTTGCGTTGCTTAGAGAAAGTGTGATTTTTAGCAGATTTTCCGACTTTAGTAGATTTTTCCTAGTCCCCTCCTTTTACATCCATAATAATCCACAATTCCAAGTATATTCATCTTTTTTGTTCCATCGGAGCATTTTTCTTCTTTGCTAGTAAAGATATAGGCGAATGTGTTTGACCCCTTTGTAACTCATTAAACTGTAGGATATGACGAGAACCGCATTAGTGTAAAGGAGTTCAAATGGTAGGCATATAAACATTATGACATTATGATAGGTACGCAAACATTAATATGGGACGTATAAAGTTCAACGAAACAGACAATGTGAAACTCATTATACTGTAGATATCACGTAACAGCTGCAAGACATGAACAAACAAAAATAAATTCTTTTTCTATTGGTAGGTACATAAACCTTAATGTGGACGTATAAAGTTCAATGAAGCAGACTGTGTGTAACTCGTTATACTGTAGAATATCACGTAACAGCTGCATGAAACAAACAAATAAGTTGGTTTTTCATATTTCTGCTGTTATGCTTTATTTCTGTTGTTAGTTAAGCCTTATCTAAAATGATCAAGTACTTCCTTTGAAAAAATTATCTATTCAAAAATTAGTGTATCACATAAATCGAAAGACTTGCTATATTCTCTGTGGGCTACGGTCTGATTGGATAATATTTAAGAGGCTGTCTTGGGATTGGTAGGGAGGAGCGAAATTTTGTTTTTTACTGACTTCGTGAAATCCGTCATCAGCGTATCAAATTGTTTCGTGCCAATTTTTCAGCAACACAGGAAAAATTAGCTGTAAAGGGGAGATGCAATGCTCCCGTGTGCATTGTTAAATTTTATTCAATGTATGTACTGACAGGTGAATTTGTAAGGAATCGCTGTGGTGGGCACATGTATCAGTGAAGAAGCGGAAAAGCATTGATGGAGGACGAGTTTGAGTGTGCGTTTGCGAGCATGCATTCTTTGAGAATTCGGAGTATACCCATATAGAAAGTCCGGGATTCGTCAATTTTGGCTGATACCACTAATTCTGCTGCCCCTTAACTATATCATATTTTCAACAGATTAGCAGCTAGAACGTTTCGGCTTTTTTATCCGCGCCTCTGAAAATCTATACTACTACTGATTTGCACTCATCCTGATGCTCCAATCGCACTTCAAGCACTGATAATTGTGACAAAGGCCCGACGAACTGGAGGATTAGAAGAATAGTGAGTGGTAAACAACATGTTTTCGAATTGCCAAGCTTGAGCTTAGCACTGGCTAGGGCTATTTAGTTATGTGTTAATTAGTGCCAGGGATGATGTAAGCTTCTCGAGTCAGATGGGGCATAAATTGGTGGAGCGAGCAAAGGAAATAAGCAACTTTTGCCCCATCTTTGGCTTAGGCTTAGATCATCCCCTGACACCAATCTGAAGCCTCAAACAGCGCTTTTTAGGCTTCTAATCATCAGGAGCAGCACTATGAACTCAAGACATTCCTGAACTAAGTTTGCAATATGCAAATTTACCTAATTTGTATACTATGCAAATCAGGCTGATTTGCATATGAAAACCTGGTTTCTGCGGCCAGTTTTGGGTTTCTAGCGATGCTTACATGATTAGAAACACGTAAAATTGCTGTTTTTTTGAGAAATTGAAAATCAGTAATTACAAAATTTTTCCGGAGTCAGAATAA
>JAVLUZ010000152.1:689188-772726 GCA_036768485.1 Mermis nigrescens | reverse complement strand
CGAGAGGGCGAAATTCCGGGCGATCATAGCGTACTTTAGTCTTAGTATAAGAATTACGCACTTCTTGAGGTAACACTTCATACAAATTTAACGCATAGTCGTCGAAAAATGATGAGACAAATTCAGCTCCATCTTTTTTGTCGATTTTATATATTTTTGCAAATCTTTCAAATTCGCTGAAAAATTTTCGAATATCGGTTTTTTCACCCTGAAAAGATTTCCTAGCAGCTACTGCTATATGCATTTGCTGTATGAAAGGACCGCAATTAATGGCTTCAGCAACAGATGATTTATCGCGCAAAGATGATGAAGAATCTGAATTATGACGCGAGCGACATGAACCGCGACGCGAACTTCCACTGCGGCGCGAGCGATGCGAATCTTCCTGCTGCGAAGAGCTAGTGTCCTCATCTGAAAATGTGACGCGGCGCTGGCTGGCTGGCAGCGCGACTATATTGTCCCTGATCGGCATGGATTCGTCATAAGGATTTGCTAAATTACCGTGCGCTGAAAAATTATCGCTCCTTAGATGCGACGCGTGCTGCATGGGCGCGCTTTCCGCGTTAGGAGGAAAATAATGCAAAGGCGGCGGATTTAAAGAAGGATGTTGCGTATTATTTACAGCATTAGGCACAAATTCGGGTGCTAGCTGATTTAAAGGCCGCTGCAAAAATTCTGAAAAAGTAGGCGCGTTTTCAACACTTTGCTGATTAAACGCGTGCTGCGATAGGATGCGCAGAATTAGGTAAATTATCCGCAAAAAGAGGGTTTTGCACATGCTGCTCACACATACGCGACGATCTAAAATCAACAGGCGTACGATCACTCATAGGTAAAATAGGCACAGATGTCCTTTCGGACGCGAGTATAACCTTAGGCTTAGGATTATTGATTGGAGGCCGAATGACAGGTGATGAATTATCAAACTCGGTCTCGTTATTTACCGTCTGTTCGACACGCCGTTTTGGTAACTCGATAGGTACATCATTAATCACGTTTTCGTCGTTATGTACTCGCAAAGACTGATTAGCCTCAGGGCGAGCAGAAAACGTAGCCGTAAGCCGGTTATTAAATTCTTCACGCATTTGGCGCATTTCTTGCGCATGCTGAAAATTCAATTTTTCCTGCTGAAACTGTATTTTCTGAATACTCTCAAGAATAGTCGAAAGAATTCGATCAGAATTTGACGAATTAGGACGAGTTTCATCCTCATTTTGCTTTTCAGATGCATTACTTTCCACATCAAAAGTTCGACCAGGTAAAACGGCTTCGTTTTCCGTCTGGTTATCGTCGTTATTCGCGCGCAAGTTAAGATCATTATTAACGATCGTTGCGTCAGAATTTACTTCGATTTGTGTATCAGCAGAATTACCGGTTCCGGAATGCACACTGCCGGTAGTAGACTCATTATCGGAAGGGATAACAGAGGTATTATTTGCCGAAGGGGGTAAAGTAGTATTATCAATCGCCGAAGAGCTGGTTTGATCAGGCTGTAATTGGCGCGCAGGACGGGCTTGAGGCGGCACCTTTTTAGCTGGAGGGGTACGTAAAATTTTCTTACCACCCATTATAAAAATGGAACGTTTGAAATATAAACGTTAGGTAAAAGAAAAATTTTTCTCCAAAAAATCGGCTATCTGAAAATCTGAAAAAAATTTTTCGAATTGGACCCCTCTAGGTATGGGTTTTTCCTAAAAACGTACCTCTATATGCCAAAATAGCAACGAGTACGAAAGAGGAGGCACAAAAGAATTTATGAGCGTGGCGAAAGGCGAAAATATTTTGCTTAGTCGAATAGGTATATAGAAAAAATACCAGCGACTTTACCACAAATACAGAATTTCTTTGCCACGAACGCTTAACTTATCTGCGCACTGCCGCGGCGCGGATGATACGATAAAAATATACGGGCGAAACAATACACATTTTTAGAATGCCGAAATAAATATTTTTGGGTAAAGAAAATATTATGTATTAATTTAAATGATGACAGACACCGGATCGGTTGTCGCAAGCAACCTTAAGGGGGAAACTCCAATGTAACTTAAGGGCTTCGCCCGCTTTCGAGTTGTTGGAGTATCTTAGCGTGCGCAAACGAGTTGGCTGATTTAGTACTTGAAGTATGTACGGATAACTAAACCGACAGCACGCCGTCAGAGAAGATACCCAACACACAACAACTACGAAAGCAGCGAACCCCAGTAAGTACCTTCGGGGCTTACCTAAGTACCTATGCTACAGCTAGCGCTGGTCAAGAAGCTGCAGTAAAAACCTGCACTCTTCCAAAATGACCCTGAATACCTACTACCTAAAATCTCCACGGACGTAATTGGTCCGGTACTTATGGAGATTATGGGATGGAGATGCCGACCGCAGATCTTAACCAGGAGTAATTAGATAACCCCGGTATTCGCCCTAGGTCCTTGGACCCTTTTAGACCAAAAGAATAATTTTTCGCGAAAAGAATTGAAAAGGTTTCGCACCAGATTACCTATGGCGAAACTACTTATAAATTCCGGTTCCAATAGCACTCTGTACTTAAAACACAACAACAAAGAGCTCTATTCCGGGCTGTCATCTACTATAAAAATTATGTAATAATTTTTATAGATTTTTGGTTCGAAAAAGGAATTATGAATTTTGCACGAAATGATAAATAAAAGGTTTTACCCAACGAAATCCGGCAAGAATTAAAGTTATGGCCGGCCTAATCCCAATTCGCAAACTGCCTGCGGTATAGTGCACCTCTAGACAATTGATTTTCGTGCTTTTACCAAATCAAAACAATGTACAAGAAATGGCGCTGATAAAGTCGGAAGCGACACGCCGAAAACGCAAAAGGCCAGACTGCCACAAACTAGACTAATAATCCTAGGGGGGATGGCCTACAGTAATATGAGAAGAAAAATATTGTATAATGTGTTTATAACAAAAATTGTGTGCTTCTTGCACATAGATTTTTCGGGTCTCCGCACAGGCTCAACGTGAATAGCGGTCATGTCGCCTATGTTTTAAATGTGAAAAGTGATAGGGGACTTGTAGGGGGTTCCACAGTAAAAGGTCGCATCTTTGTATCCCTCGCGACACATAGCGACAAGAGTCCAACCAATTGACACTGCGTGGTCGGAATGCCTCCGCATGTCATACCATCGATCTGAAAATATGGCTGGATCGCCAAAGTGGAACCAAAAGACCGGATGGTCGGAATTGGCGCACTAATGTGCGCAAAGGCCGTACAAGTAACGGCACGTGTAGATACACTATCTACAAACGCTTGGAGGCACTCCTTATAAAACTAAAAAATTCGAGTCTAGTGCAGTGTGTGTAAAATATAATTAATAATAGTGCTTTCTATATTAGATTATGTAAATTTATGCTGATAGTCGTACATAGTACTAAATATAGGTAGGGCTCTTTTCGTCATTCAGTTTATTTGTCCTAAGAAAAGCTAGAAGGGAATTAATAAGAGTAGAATATGGCATTGTAAATGTTTTAGGCAGCTACATACATAGTGGCCGTATTGTCCCACTTTTGTATTACGAACACATCCTACGTCACCTTTTAATGCTAAAATTGTACACCTATGTAACGACTTACAATTTATTGTAAGTAGGTATATATTTTCTATGTTCGTGCATTAACATGCACAAGTACTCGTATCTGTATCTCCATTGTTTATGTAATATAAAAGCGGCGAACTTTGTGCACGAAAAACATGACAAAAGGGAGTAACTGCTACAAATATACCCCTAGAATAAGGCGTAGCCGGGAGCATCAGGGGCACATGCCTTCCTCCCGCCCCAAAATCTTGTTGATTTTTTTCTGTTGCAATAATGTACATATGTCCAGAAAACTGAGTTCAAAAAGTCAAAAACGTCAAAATTTCCTGCGCTTCGCGCTGCGCATGAGTCATTATTTATTGTTATATAGATCCAATGAATTTAAAAGTTTGAATCAGAATCTGTGCATGCTTGTTGAGCATAATAGTAAAAGTGTGAAAATGATTGTGTATCAGTTTGTCTATTCTTTGCTTTGTTTGTCTTTAACAAAATTTTCATTGATAAATTTTTCTATATCTTCTTGGCAGCGATACGTTGCTGCGCTATGTACATAGCAGAGGTCTAAAAATGCATTTCAGCTCAGAAGTTTTGTGCAATGTAGGAGTTCATCAATTTTAAGTGTTTTTGAGCTTGATTCAGGACCGAGATTTGGCCGATTTTGCGAAAATTTTAACGTTACTACTTAACATTAAAGTGCTTTTTTTACAAAATTTCCTGGGACTTTGCCCCGAAACCGGCTGGGAACGCTTGAGCGCGCCATTCCAGATACCCCCACAGCCGTAAAATCTCGCAACGAGATTTGAGGGAGCACAAGCCAGATAGAAGGGTTAGGGACTTTCAAAAATTTCCGGCGTTTCGCGCCGGCATTACATAATTTGTCTGTCTTTGTGATTTAAGCTGTACAAATTAAGTTTAAAGTGCTAAAACATCAAAATTTTCCGGCGCATAGCGCCGCCAGTTACTGTTCTTTCTTTTTGTAAAGCTCCAACACTGCTGCGTTTAAAGCCTGAATCACTCAAAATATCTTCAGACAAAGTTAGTAATTCGCAGTTTTCCGGTTAGAAGCTTGAACTGTCAAAATTGTTTTGTACAAGGTTGATTATTTTCTGCTCTGTCAGACTATTAGTATTCACAGAGCTACAAAGTAAGGGCGGTAAAAAATGACTAAATTTCTTGGCACTTTGCGCCACTTATAATTTCCGAACTATTTGTCAGTAGAAAGGCCGTAAATTCTATATGAAAACGGTAGGAATTCCAAAAGTTTTCGGCACTTCGCGCCGCTTTACACTTTTGTATTTTTGATCGTCAGAAAGCCATGAATTAGCTAGGCTACACTTGTACTAAAGGTCGAAAAACCCTGTTTTATCATACATAACGTTACTGGCATTCAAGTAACCAAAATCCTGGCTACGCCTCTGCCCTAAATTAAACTTTTCTTGTTTTTTGGACATCTTTTCTAGTTTTACGCACCCCGTCATACAAACATACAAGAATTATAGTATGTTTCATTTATTCGAGAGCTTTTTGGTCAATTTTTTAAGGGCTACAGTAAGCGAAACAAGACGAGTTACTGTAATTCATCAGATCAACTCAGTGAGGGCGAGTGGCTGGAATTCTTCCATGTGTAATGCACTAATCCGCCCATATAAATTTAATTTAGGCATTTAATTAGTGCTGCGACATACTACAGTAAGTGCGCTAAACAAAAAGCTACCGGCTGGAATCGAACCCGGGTTGCTCCGACTGCAAGCAGAGGTTTTCCACTGGAGCTATGTATGCGAGAGTTCGCGACGTTTCTTAACATCTTAGTCTATTGTGTTTAAAGTGTCAACTTAGAATAAGTTGAGTGCGCGATTTTTATCTATAAGTTAATTGATCTGCTGGAAGACGAGAATACATTATGCCGCAAAAATGTTATTTAAAAACCCTTCTTTACTACGTAGCTTTAGTGAGATCTAGCGACCTACAGTGAATAAGAAAGAAGGGGTTACTGTAACCTCGAAAACATTTACTGAAAAAGCTCTCAGATAAATGAAATATACTATAGGTCGTTGCCCATGTATATGGATGACCAAGAACTTTCCAGAGGTCGAACAGATGATGATATTGACAAATATCTTTCCGATGTAAAGAGTTGAATAAAATTTAGCAAGTTGCACAAGCGACATTTAAGCAGATATACCGTCAATATACAAAAATATAAAAAAAAATATACAAATAAAATATGCAAATATACCGGCAACGTCATACGTTCTATCCCTCTACAACCAACATCTTCGAAAGGATCATTTAAGCATCGTTCCCGTTCCATAAAGCCAAATCCGCCAAACGCATGACCGACACCTATTACGTGTACATATGTACAGAGAACCAATAATAAAACAAGCATCATGCACGAAACGCTCTTTCAATGCTGCAGGCCATTGCGACAATCAAAATCACCATACCATACCTATAAAAAAGTCTGCTTCATTTATCCGAGTTTGTTCAACGAATATTTTCCGAGGCTACAGCAACTCTATCTTCCCTACTTACTGTAGGTCATTTAGAGATCTGTGGCTACTTGTAACAAAGGAAGAGGGTTTTTCAAAATGACATTTTTGTAGGTACTAGCGCAGGTGGCGGATCTAGGGCTCCCTAAAGGCGTGCCCTTTTCGAAGAGGGCGGGAACCACAAGCAGGCGGGAAAATTAGCCATTTTAAACACGAAATCGCTAAAAAAATCGCTCAAAAATGTGAAATTTTTGCGCACTATTTTGAGCCCGTGTGAGAGGCGGCCCCCCTAAATCCGCCCTGAGCTGAGCACCACACCGGAGCTTCGAACAAGCACAATATATTTAAAATTGAGGCTGTTCTTGTATTTTTTAATACAAGACTTCTAATCTTACGAGATATTTCAAAATGCCGTATATCTGCAATTTTGAATTTTTCATCTATTTTCTTATCAACCATTCTTCAATCTAATCCATGTTTTTGATACAGAATGGTTTAAAATTCTTTAACAAATCATATTTTGATATTTTAGGATGCTCTATTAATTGCGCACGATCGAACATATATTTTGATGTTTTAAAAATTTACTTTTGTTTGTTGTTAGCAAAGTCATACTCTGTATCCGCGTGAAATCTTATATCACCTATATATTTGCATAAGGGAGTATCTCCTATCTTATATCACTGCATGTTATGGCACTGACAGGGTATCTTATATCACATCATTGTACCTTATAGCATTGCCCAGCTTGTATGTAGCATGATGTAGGCTATATTACGTCCATCCTGTTATAATGCACGCAGCGGCAAAAGTACCGTAATCCAAAAATAGTGTAAACTGAATATATTCCGATTTTCGAAATTTGGCAAAAAATCGGCCGTGTCCCGATATCGGCCATGCTTAAGCATAGGGACGTCTCCCGCTTCACCCCGGTACATTTTTTGATCAAATCCATGTTTTAGACGTTACAGAATGGTTTTTAAAATTCTTTAGCCAAAATCATATTTTTGATGTTTCAGGATGTTCTGGAAATTTTTTGGTCAAACCCATATTTTTGATGTTTTGGGATATTCTGGAAATTTTTTTGGTCAAACCATATTTTTGATGTTTTGAAAATTTTTAGTTTATTGTAGCAAAGGATTACAGCTATTTATAACATATACGTGTGCTATCAAGATAGGAGACGGTATAACATGCCCTGTGCTATAAGATAGGGCCCATTTTAGAAAAATCCAGAAAAAACGGCCATCTCCCGGAAATCGCCTATACTTATAGCGTGGGGACATAGTGTGCTTCGCTACGGTGCGGGGCGAACGGCTGTGGTTGGTCGATTCTAAATATCGCTACGGATCCTTCCCCCGGTAGGCCAACCTCGGGCCAAAAGCGTCAGCTCACCAACTATTATGGAGCCGGAGCCAACCACGAACAAACATACATACAAACTTTCGCAATATATCTCGTCTTCCAGCAGATCATGTGGATGAAATTCGCGTATTCAGCTTGCCATCAATCGACTGTTAAACACAATAAATTAGCATTTTAAACATCGCCGAAAACTTCCACTTAGCGTACATAGTGGTGAGAACGTCTGATTGTTGTCTAAGTGTAAATGTTGGGGCCTGCGTCTACGAGAGCGACACAGACCGGCCTAACATTGCCTTCGAGATTTACCTAGATACGTAGGTACTTAAGTCTACGCTTAGTGCTGGCCCCGATCAGCGCAGCCCTGGATAGCTTTCGATCTTTGGACCCTTAGAGACCTTATGGCTTCGATCCCCTCAGCCCTAATATTGCTGGCCGCTTTTATGTCGGGTGATCTCAGCAGCTACGCCCTAAGACCTAAGGCTACCTACCTAGTCTCGGTATTTGCCGCGGAGGTCAGTTGACCTATCTCAAGCTCAAGTTGAATATTTAACTTATTTTCCAATCAGTACCTATTTCATAAAGCTTTTTGGTTCCTAGTACGTGTAGCACAATAGACTATGAAAACAACAACATCGAGCTCTAACCTGATCAATCATCTCTAAAGATAAGATAATATTTTTTGATCAATTTTAGGTTTGAGAAATAAATTAAGATTTCCAAATAAAAATAGCAATCATACGGAAATTACCTATCCGTCCACTCGGATGAGTTGCAATCCTCGACGTAGGAGTGGCCGATCTAACCCTCGGTATATCCGAAAACCCTGGGTAGGTTTTTCTCTATTTTAATTTGACGAAGAATTCACGGCCTGGTTGCCGGACAACAACAATAAAGCAAAAGGAAAAACGTATGGACTATACAATCGTACGACGGCCAACGAGATTGCCAACAACACTAACTACATTGGCCTCAAGAGACCATTACAGTAAATTAAACAGAGATCAAATCAACGTAATACTGATACACTTTTAACTCAGATCGAATGTTCTCGATTAACGTAAGCGGTATGCATGAAACAATTACTATTATCATACACTTAACTCTATGCTACCGGACAAGTATCTAAATGTTTTTATTATTGAAAATTGGGGAAGACCGAAGGCATAGCCCACAGTGCACTATCATAGATAGCTACTAGTATTGGCTATGTTATGGCTACCGCGAACTGCTAAGGCAAGTTCGCCACACGTGTAACTCTCGCAGTTACATAAGTAAAACAGGTTCGATTCTTGCTGCAAGATTTTATTCAGCGCACTTACTGCAGTATGTCGCAGCATTGTTTAGATAACTTGAATTAAGTCTATATGGATGGTTTAGTGCATTAAAAATGAATGAATAGCGGCCACTCGCCCCAACTCGACTTGTATGCCGAGTTACAGTAAATCACCTACTTAGAGCGTACTGTAGCCTTCAGAAGAATTTACTGAAAAAGCTCTCGAAATAAATGAAACAGACTATGATTAACACATTAAGAAACGCTTTGTTAAAATAAGCATTAATCATCAATCAATCTTTCCACCTCTTGTATGTTGCACGTGATTCGCAAGAATCCTATAACAGAAAATCAATGCAAGTGGGTATGTGCATACATATATATTCGCAAATCAGTATTAAGGATATGTTGATACCTCAGATTTTCTCTTCTGTGTACCACTTGCAAAGCTGTCGATTTCGGTATTCATTATGCTCCAATCGTAATCCGATTCATCGTCAGCTAACTCTAAAATAATGAAATGAAAAAACATTTTGAGATTAAAATATCAATAAAATTACATGTACGTTCAACGAACGTATTTAGGTAGAGTACGAGCATACGTGAGCAGCACCGAAATTCTGGGGGTGCAAGACTTTTCAAAGATCAAAAAAATGGCCCTAAAAATGGTGGTATGGCGAAAAAACACCTATCTTCAAACGTTTCTCATCGAGCACTATCCATCGGCATAAAAAAAATTGCGAAAAAAAAAACAAAAAAAATCAAAAATTGAATTCTGGGGATATTTGGTTTCAGGATAGTATTTTGGTTTCTCGGGATGCTATACCCCCAAATCCCCCACGCCCAGTTGTGGGTACGAGTATATAAGGGTTTTGGCTGACGACAGCCCAATAGACTCCCTCTCCCAATTAAAACCGGCAGCACTGCAGAAAATTAGAAACAGTACAGGAAGGTCAAGAAATTGGCTTTTTGCCCGAACGAGAAATTTGTAGCCTGATTTAACATTCGAATATTTTTGAGAAGACTAAGGAAGGACATGTTAGACCATACGAGTAACAGGGGGATCCCACCACACATCAAATTTTCAGCACTATTTTTGACGATTAGGCGTCATCGAACCATACATGATTTTGGGACGATTCATCCCCAGAATTGGCAATTTTTCAAAAAATTCCAAAACTTTCGTGAAAATCAATAGAAAAAGTCTTTTTAAATGTTTTATAGCTATCTATTTGCTCAAAAGTGCCTAATGTTCGGCACTTCGCGCCATACACAAGTGTTTTGATCCAAATATTGTTCAATTTAACTATTCGACTTTTTGGATTTTTCGAAATTTTCTTATGTTTTTATGCTCTAGGAAGATAGAGCATCGTCAAAAAAAACGCCAAAAAACGGTGTTTTTGATGCAATCCCACTATTTTTGTGCCAAAAAAGATACATTAGGATTTCAACCCCTCCCTTAGAACTCCCATGCTGTGCATATCTGCATCTGGACCCCCCAGAATTTTGTTGTTGCCCGTGTATGATCCCCACCGTAAAATGGCTGCGACCATACGTGGGCAGCAAGAAAATTCTGGGGGAAGTCTGAGATTTTTTGAAAGGTCAAAAAATGGCCTTAAAAATGGTGGTATGGCGATAAAAACACCATTTTTCGACGTTTTCTCATCAAGCACTATCCATTGGCATCAAAAAATTGCGAAAAAAACGAAAAAAATTTTCAAAAAATTGAATTCTGGGGGGTCTTTTGATTGCTGGGGGGTCTTATGGTTTCTGGGGGTCGAGACCCCCCAGACCCCCCACGCCCATGTGTGGCTGCGACCACCCCCAAAATTGTTGATTTTTCAAGAACGTTGGTAAAAGTTGCAAAAACTGTGCCATTTAAAGCATTTTTAGCTCATTTTTGGTCCAAAAATCTCAATTTTTCGGCGCTTCGCGCCATATACACATTCTTTTACTATATGTTGCTCAATTTTCTCAATTTTTTGAAATTTTTTAACCTTTTTATGTTCTAGAAAGAACGAGCATTGTCTGAAACGTCAAAAAACAGGGTTTTGACGTATACCCTGCTCGTTTTTGAGCTTAAAACGGGACTTTTTACAAATTTTTGGGCTTGACCCTCCCCCAGAATTCCCATGCTGCTTCCAACCCCAGAATTTTTGTTGCTGCACGTGTATGATCCCCACCACACGTGTTCTGGGAGGGGGCTTTGATCCCAAAGAATGGAAACTGACCCCCCCCCCCCGCAAAATGGCTGCGACCACCCCTCTCAGAATTGTCGATTTTTCGCAAAAGTTGGAAAAAAACTTGCAAAAAAGTGCCATTTCAACCGTTTTTTGCTCATTTTTCGCTCAAAAATCTCAAATTTTTGGCATACATCTTTTTTGACTACATTTTGTTCAGTTTAATCAATTTTTTGAATAATTTAGAAAGGACGAGCATTGTCTGAAACGTAAAAAAACAGGGTTTTGACCATACGTGGGCAGCAAGAAAATTCTGGGGGGGGGGGGTGCAAGATTTTTTTGAAGGTCGAAAATGGCCTTAAAAATGGTGGTATGGCGATGAAAACACCATTTTTCGACGTTTCTCATCAAGCACTATCCATTGGCATCAAAAAATTGCGAAAAAAACGAAAAAAATTTTCAAAAATTGAATTCTAGGGGGGGGGGGTATTTTTGATTTCTGGGGGGGGGGTATTTTGGTTTCTCGGGGGGGGGTGCATAACCCCCAAACTCCCCCACGCCCAGGTGTGGTTTTGACGCGTACCCTTCGTTTTTAAGCCCAAAAAAAGCACTTTTTAAAAATTTGTGGGCCTGAATCCCACACTTCCTATGCTGTACATGTATGGGACCTTTTGAACAATTTCCCCGCCACCGTTCTTTAGCCGATCCATAATAGCTACAGTAACGAAACTTTATATACAAGTAGCTTATGACTTCTTGTCTTTACACCTGCAAAATAATTGAGTTTTAAATTTTTTTCACATTCATACCTAAAATTTGATTACTGTATCTTCATTTCGCCTCTCAAAAAACGGTGGCATGGAAATTGTTCAAAAAGTCCCATGTATAATCTCCACCATACCTGGGCGTGAAGGGTTGTTTGAAGGCATGCACTCTCCAGAAACCAAAATAACCCCCGGAATTTTTTTTGTTTTTCCGCAATTTTTTTATGCCAATGGATAGTGCTCGATGAGAAACGTTGAAAAAATAGTGTTTTTTCGCTATACCACCATTTTTAAGGCCATTTTTTTACCTTCGAAAAAATCTTGCACCCCCAGAACTTTTCCCACCCGAAGTAGGTCGTCTCCCGTTCCTCCGAAGTCAGAAAATTATTGACCCAATCACTGTTTTCTTTTTTTGTACAGAAAGCTTCGATTTTTTTTGTACAATCAAAAATCGACTGAAAACTGCCTATACTTTGTGTACAAAGATGTACAAAGATCGCTCCAAAATCTTTGTACGAGCCTCAAAATCTTTGTCCCGTACAAAAATAAAAAACAGTGGACCCAATTCATGACGAAAACCTGCATTTTTGGCCATTTTATGTGTTTTTACAATTTTTGGCCAAGAATTGGAGGTCGTTGAACCCCAACCCTTAAAATGGCCAAAATTTGGCCTTTTTTCTTGGCCACCCAGTTTTCCAAAAAAATGGCCCAGCCAAAATTTGCAGCTTTTACATGCATGCGTTAGACGGAAACGGGGACTTAATTATAGCCGGTGTCGAACCTTAAAGTGTCTGTCCGTGCCTTAAAGGTGTCCGGCCGGACACTTTAAAGGTACCTTAATGTGTCTGGCCGGACATTTTAAGGCACCTTAAAGTGGCTGGCTCTGCCTTAAAGTGTCCGGGTTACGCTGAATATACGTACGCATATACGCCCACGCATATCACTCGCTGTACAATTAGGTAAGTAGGCATGTACATATATGTACGTACCTTGTACAATGTATTGAGGTACATAAATACAAGCAAGCCGACACATTTCGAAGAATTCATTGCATCGTCATTGGCGTCGCTTAGCGAACTTGGAGATCATATATATAATGTATTACATCATTTGTCATGTTTTTTCATACTGCATTGTATTTTTGACTTCGTTTTTCATCTTCTTCATCGAATTTAGCGCATAAGTGTTTTTTAAAATTCTTTCGTTGATTATACAGCCATTTCTCCGCACTTTCAATTCGATTATATTTTCTTCGTGCATAATAATTACTTCGTACCTACCTACTGTGTCTTTTTAATACCTCACTGTATTTTTATGCTTTGATTCACATAACCAAAGTCGTTGATAGAAAAATAGAAATATGAATAAACATATATTATTTATTCCCCTCTCCCCGATTTTGTGCAAAAACTTGCGATTTCTAGCCACTTTAGGTGCATTCTTTCAATTTTTGAATGAAATCGCAGTTCCCTCCTTAATGGTCGACGAACCCCCACCCAACACTTTGGGCTGTTAAATGCCTGCTATTTTACATGGGCAGTGGACCAAATTCCGGCTAAAAACGCTAAATTATTCAATTCAACGGATCTAACAATTTGGAGATGGACTTCGGATTTTGGGGGATTCAAACCCTATCCTTTTACGTCTACGTATGATGCTCACACTTTATCTATAATTTAAAGTACATTTTTTCTCGCTTTTAAGCACGTTATTGTGGCCCGGACACTTTAAGGTGCCGGACACTTTAAGGTGTGACACTGGCCCTTCCCTCATTACCCGCAAGTTAAGATTTTTCAACCCTCTCCTGCCCTGCCCCCAACTTTCGAGCAACAACTTGCATTTTAGGCGACTTTTTGCGCTTTACGGCCGAACATAGAAGACCACTAACTTCCCTTCCTAAAAATAGCCGACAATTCCCACCAAAAATTTTGTGCTGTTAGATGTAAGCCCTAGAAAGGCGAGTCAGTGCTCTAAGGTGATAAAAGAGTAGCATTCAAACAACGAAAAATGTCAGTGGTCAAAAATAAATAAAGCAGGCAAATATAGTCCTCTACATTTGCAATCAAGCTCTACGTACGGGCGTCCCAAATTCGCGATAAAAAAACCAAAATAAATCTATCGGGAAATCCGAGATGATTCAGCAACAACAAATTGAATTTCAGGAGGTTTAAATTCAATTCAATGCAGCAGAAGCCGGTCAAGCGAGATTTACAGTTGAGCACTGATTAAATACGGAAAAAGGCCTACCGTATTTCGTAATGTTTTCATTCTCTACACTCTTATAAAAATACTTTATTCCCTTGTATGCACTGTTTTTTGTACGAGACAAAGATTTTGAGGCTCGTATACAGATTTTCGGAGCCATCTTTGTACAATGTAAAAAGGCGTTTTGGGGCAAGGTAAATAGTGATTTTAACGCTTTTTTGAGTATTTTTTAGCAAAATTTCAAAAAATTCTCGGTGCTTCGTGCCAAATATCATAATTACATTCTATTTAGCTCCAAACGCGGGCATTAAACACTCCAAAATCTATCTTTAAGCATCTTTGTACAGATTTAAGCATATTTTGCATTTATCTGTACTGTTTTATAAAGATTTTATGCAGAAAAAAAGAACTATTAAACAACTTTGCACTGTTTTCTGCCGTTTGAAGATGAAATTCACCTATTCATAAGCTAATTGGTGTCTATTATGAGATTCAGTCAGCATATTGCAATCGCTGTATTATTTCTGATTGTGTAACAAAAGTTATTTTAGCTTTCTGGTCGAATTTTATGTGTGAATATAACCCAAGACTCATGAAAATTTTGGCGCTCCGCGTCGGACTAATATAATCAGCTGAATTTAGAAAAGAGTAATACTTTTTGAGAAGCGTGCAGGTCATGGATAACAATCTAGTAGTAAGTAAAAATGTGTTTATTTAATAGTATATATCTATATATTATATTACAAAAAAATTTTCGCTCGTACAAAGACTTTTCCAGAGATCTTTGTACATGTACAAGAGAGGCTCCTACGAAAGAAACAGTGCTTGTATATTATTATTTACAAGAGTGTTTTAAAAACAATTTTTCCCTATTCAACTTCTTTAACTTCATTTTTGGAAATTCTCGTACCGTTACTTGAATGCATGCAAATATCATCTACTGAATAAAGCATTAATTTATTATTCTTATGCATACATGGATGCGAAATCAGAGATAATGTTTTATGTTCATGTCATAATCATTATGAATTTTTCAAAATTGGAGACCTTGCGGAATTTACCAGATTTTAGCATATATACTTGGTAGAATTGTTTTGATACCGCTTGTTTTATAAATTGTCCGATTTCGATTCTATCTCGTTTCTTTCAATTAAAACCCGATTCCTATCTCGATGCCAATTCTGCAAAACTCACAATAGCCGATTCCGATTCTAAAATAGTAGGATTCTAAAATATTCTAAAATATATTCTAAAATACTTTTTTTTGTTTTTTCTTCTTTTTCTTTTCTTTTATTAGTATTTGCCTTTTTATTTATTTATTTATTTATTTACTATATCTATTTTTCTCCTCATGTTCTTTCTTTTTTCCCTCTGCTTCTCTCCCGTATTGATGACTTCTTACTATTATACCGATTCCGATTCCTGCGCTGAACCATACATATAAGCTGTACCGACCATTTAAGTGCGTGCGTGTTACATTAGGTAAAGCATTACACACTTTTTCCACAGTTTTTTCGTAACTATTATTATATGAGATGATATCTAGTATTTTCCTAGAAATCAAAATTTTGGAAATCCTATGTATAAAATGGTTTATGCTACCAAAATTTTATCGATTTTATTCATGAGCGAAAATATGGCGAAAAGTACCTATAAAACTTTAGAATGTAGGCTGAAAGATGGCCAAAGAGGACAAAATTGCTTCTTCATTTGTTCTATTTAGACACACGATGCAGTAAGCGTCACAAATTTTCAGGAATTTCTGAGTTGAATAAATTGGTAAAATCGCTGTTTTTCTCCAAAAATCCTTATAATAGCTACTTTCATTGATGTATAACATGGCAAGTGTGACGCAGAAATGTGGCTTATAGGTTCCAAGAAAGCCATTAAATGTTTGTAGTAAGTTTGATCCGGCGTGAAGCACGGAAATATTTAAGAGATTGCATCAAATGATAGCCAAATATCACTGAAAGGCGTGCATTTTTGACTGATTAAAGCTAAAGTTAGCCTTTCAAAACGCTATAGGGTTTCTTCAAAATTTCTACAATGAATAGAATCGGTAATGGAATCGGAAATTTGCCCATTTTCGGCCGATTCTTAAAAGATTCGAATCGATTCTCAAAAAAATCAGAAATGACGATTCCGATGCCGTTTCCTTAAATGTCATAATTACCGATTCCGATTTCGATTCGATTCCAAGAAAAATGACCGATTCTAGCTGATTTCGATTAATCTGAACATCCCTATTACTTGGGCAGGGCTTCATTTCTGGAGTGCGGAGGACCGACACACGTTGAAAAGACGTTCAAAAAATCTCATTTGCATGTAAACATCTCTCATCTAGTTCTGTTCATTGACGCCGAAATAACTGCAACAAAAAAACTAGGAAAATATCAAAACTGATATTCCATGGGGTACGCGTAGGGTTTTGATTTTTGGAGATCCGAACACACACATAGACGTGTGGGTCTGGGAGTTTCGGACTCCGATATAATTCGGTAAAACACAGGATAAAATTTTTGGCTTATTTCGGCGGTTTTTTCGCGATTTTGTCCCAGCCCATCACCCCCAAAATTTGGTCTCCTGCCCATGTATTAATTCAAATTGCAAAACTCTCAAGCCCACGTTTGACTCATGTAGTTCCATAGAACTGAACGGAAAATTTTCACAAAGTTTCAACACAGAG
Organism: Mermis nigrescens; assembly: GCA_036768485.1. Lineage (NCBI taxonomy): Eukaryota > Metazoa > Nematoda > Enoplea > Mermithida > Mermithidae > Mermis > Mermis nigrescens. Next base: position 756,201 of record JAVLUZ010000152.1, on the reverse strand, counting down.
GTAATAAAAAATTAAATTCCATTTACCAAATTTGCACGATAAGCACATGATACAGGCCCTAAATTTGCTGAACTGTGCCATAGTTCAGAAAAGCTGGAACAAATTTTGAAGAATCGACAACGACTCATGTAGACAAGATATCGATATGAATCTACGAGGATATGATATTTACCAATCATTGCTTTTCAACCTTGAATACAAAATGAAAAAATGTAATGCTCGACTGAAAAAAGAAAACAAAAATTGTGAGTGCTTAATTATGTAAATTATTTAAGGCACAAGGGTATGGGAGCCTGAAGTTGAGGGTCTTTGGCTCTTAGCAGAATCCAAATCCTCCACAATCCGGACTGGAAATTTAACGTTGTTTTCGCATTGTTCGCACCACTAGACATCCAAAATCGAATTTCGTTGTTGCTCATTTAATAATAAAATAATAAAAATATCGCGAAACTTCTTTTCAAAATTCTATTATTCATACCAGGATATTCTTCGTCGGGACTATCTGAGCTAGGATCATCATCCATAATGGATTCTTCTTCAACGTCAGTAATATCCTCATCGGCAGATTCCACTTCGTGTCTCATTTTATTTGACGTCACTAGCTGACTATTTACTTTTTGGTCAGATATGCTTGTACTCTGACCTTCGTCGTCTAGTGTAGCCAAGTCTAAAATTATATGTATATGGATAGAGCTGTTTCCATAAGCTTAAGATTTAAGAATATTCACTCACCCGTCCCAGAAAAAGCAATTTCCAAAGAATTCGCAGAAAAGGTGCTGTTTTGAACGTTTTCGACAACCTGTTTGTTCAAAAGTGTCAAATTTTCGTCGTTTCGAGCAATATGCTACTTTTTGACTATATATTTGTTGAATTTATTCGATTTTTTCAACATTTTTCCGAAATTTTTTTTACGTTCTAGAAAAATTGAGCATCATCAAAAACGTTGAAAAGGGATATTTTAACACGTATCCACCGTTTTAGAGTTCATGAAGGCGGTTTTAAAAATTTCTTGATTCTCACACAATTATCATGCTGTGCAGTGCATGTCTGGTTATTCCATGAATACAAGCAAATCAGTATCTACATTTGAGAAGAAGGACAATGCAACATTGCCCGTCCTACCCAACGCTTGAATTCCACCGTCTGTGCGACTGATAGGCAAGAGCTTGCTTTTTGGTCTAATTTCTAGTTTATTGACAAAAAAAGATACTCGTACATATATAACACGTCATTTACTCCCTTAAAATGGCGACAAAGTGTCAAAAAAGTTTTCGAACCGTCGTAATGTATTTCTAAAGCAATCTACTAAAGCTACAAGCAGCAAGAGCAGCCAGAAGTAAAATGGGCTGGAACGTCAATCAGGGGCGGATTTAAGAAGGGCATGGGGGCGGCCCCCCCTCATTGGCCAGAGATATATGGCGAGATAAAGAATGGATATGCAATTTGCAATGATTTTTGGCCGTCAGTGACCATTATTTCTCGAATTTTTCCGGCGCTACGCGCCGGATGATACCTATTCATGACATTTATTTACTTTCTTGGCGACCTGTAAGCACGGTTTTCTTTTGTATTAGGCAAAGATTTTCCCAATGTACAAAGACTTTTCGGGACCGTCTTTGCCCATGTACAAAGATTAAATACAAAGAATACAAATTAAATACAAATTAAATACAAATACAAAGACAAAAACTGCAAAAAAAGTCTGAAATTCGCAACATTTTGGGCGCTTCGCGCCGAAATGCGTAATTGTGTGTCGCATATATCCAGGCCCGGTCTTAGGCTTGTGCGGAGTGTGCGGCCGCACAGGCCCCTGGGCCCCAAGGGGGCCCCGCCACATGCACTACACAAGTGCTTCTAACAGTCTTTTAACGCGGGATTTTGACTGAGATTATGAAAAATAAGCTTATTGGCTTGCTTAAATTAATAAAAATTTTAGTCAGCCATTACGCGATATTCAAATCAAAGGTAAAGAACCGTGAAGTGCTCTTTAAGTACATAGGTACCTTTGCCTTACTGCGTTATCACGATGTATAAATATGAGTAAACATCCTATCTTGTTCTGATATGTTTAAAAATATGGTGAATTTGTTTAATTTTTAAAGCTTGACATTATTTTTTAAATTTTCGAATCTTTGTAATAGAAATCTGTAGTTCAAGTAATTGCATTGTGCCTTCAAAGGATTTTCTGCGCTATATTTTTACATGAGAAGTGCTGCTAATATTACTTATTTTCCGAATTATCTGATGCACGCCCTTTATAGCTATTTACTATGCAATGCTTGTTGATGTTCCAGATTCAAATGCGTTATCAGGGGCGGATTTAGGGTGGGGGCGGGGGACGGCTGCTGCCCCCAATTGGCCTAAAATAGTGCGCAAAATTAAGAATTTTTGAGCGATTTTTAGCGATTTTCGGGTTAAAACGGCTAATTTTTCCGCCCAAGTCAAAGTTCCCCCCTTAGGGGTATCGCCCTAGAAAAATCCTAGATCCGCCACTGTGCGTTATTATGAATAGTGTTGCTAGGTTGTTTTCCTTCCACAAATTTTCCTTTTCTTCAAAAAAAATTTGGCGCGAAAAGCTTTGCTTTGTGATATTCTCAGTCATATGCTAAAAACACGCTTTTTCACAATTTAATTTGAAGTGAAACATCACGTTTGAAAAATCGCTAAAGAATCATATATTCACATATACTTATTATTTTTCGTTTTATCTTTCTGCGTATTACTCCGTGAATTATGGACAAAGTATTTAATCAATATTCCTATCTTAGCGCTACTCAGGGTCCTGCCCGATCTGGGGATCAGTTCAAGATAAAACTATTTGTTTCAACCTGAGACATACATGGGCACAGTGTGGATCTAGGATTTTGGTGAATGGGGCGGTTCCACACGTGGGCATAGGTGGAGGGAGGTTTGGGGTATACATTTCCAGCCGGCCGGATATCCCCTAGGAATCAAAATACCACTCAGATTTTAATTTTTAAAATTTTTTGTTTTTTTTCACGATTTTTCTATGCGAAGGGATAAAGCTCAATAAGAAACGTCAAAAATAGTGTTTTTTTCGCCCTACCATCACTTTTAAGACCTTTTTTGGCTTTGAAAAAATTTCGAAGCCCCCTCCCCCCAAGAATTTCCGTGCTGCCCTGCCCACCTATGGGCGTTTCCCCATCTTTTCCAGAAACATTGCAAAATGGTGTTTTTTCAACGTTTTCATATAGTCGACTTTCATTCAAAATCACTTTTACTGGAAAATTTTTATGAAAAATCTCAATTAATTTTGACATTTTATGCAAAAAACTGATTTAACTTCTTTCAGGAAAGCTAGAAAATGAATAAAAGTCATTAATATGTGTAATCGGAAAAATGTTGACATTTTTAGTGCGTTTGCCTGACCGTCAAAAATGATGCAAAGAATGGTTCCATCAACTCAAAATCGCTGGTCAGTATATGGGTGGCTGACCCTTCAGTGGGAGCAATACTCCCTCGGTCCTCACCCCTACCCCCATGTGCATATGTGTTAGGTACGTATATACTCGTAACTTAAATTTAAAGGTTTTACACTGTTATTAAATGCCCGGGGCCCCCAAGAGGTACGTCGCACTGGAGCCCCAAATGCCCGAGACCAGGGCCTGCATATATCGTAGTAATAAAAGAAATCGCATTTCAGATTTTTAATGATTTTTGCCCCTCATAAACCCAGAAAATCAGGCAAAATATGGTACCAAAGGTCGAACAACTCTATTTTTACCACACTAAAGTCGCTGCCGTACTATATCATAATACCCAAAAATTTGTGTTTACAAACTGTACGAAGACTTTTAGGGACCATCTTTGTACATGTACAAACGGACCTTGTACAAAAAAACTGCCTGGAAGCAATTTTCTGTTCACGTAGGTTTCAAACCAATTTTAACAGCAGAAACGGCTATTTTGCAGTTTTCTTCTATTTTCAATTAAAAATTTCGATGTTTCGCATCAAATACTATAAATATAGGAAATCAAACAGTAAATCATCTTCTGGACGTCTATCCGCCTTAATTTCACGAATTCACCGGCGCTCCGCGCCAGATTTTTGTTGAAGTCAAAGAAATTTAATGATTTTTTGCAACAAAATTGTCTAAAATTTTGAAATTTTAGAAAATATATGCGTCATACGTGAGTTTATGTAAAAGTATACAATGTAAAACACCGAAAAAAAGTCATTTCGCGCATTAAGGGCAAAGTTTTGGACCTATTTTTGACTGTTTTTGGAAAACTTGGGGTACCGCTCCCCTTATGGAAATCCTAGATCCGCCACTGACGTCAATAATTAACTGCTCTCGTTACACATGCACATAAGGGGGTTAGAGTGAGGTTACCCCATCTGAAGGGTCAGCCAGACAGGTGCTGTTCGGCGATTTTGAGCTGATGGAACGTTTTTTGCATCATTTTTGAGATCAACAGCACAAAAAATGTCAAAATTTTTCCAGCGCGTTGATTAGTACTTTTATGTAGTTTTTTAACCAAACAGCGCCAAGTTTTGATCAATTTCACTATTTTTTTAGTAGTTAAAAGTGATATAATGCAGTAAAAATGGACTAATAATGCTTTAAAAATGCGAAATTACCAAAAAAAAGCGTTTTATAGGTTATTTTGACCATTTTTGTCGTTTAAAGAACAAGAAATTCGTAAACGTTAAATTTACTCTTTTGGATTTCTGAGATTACACCCCCTGCCGACCCTGTTTACAGAGCTGCAAACAAAGATGCACGTGAAGGTTTGAAGAAGGACAAATTGTATGGAGTAAATATGATAAGATCAAGGCCAGAAACGGACAAAAGTCAAGGCATTTTCGCGAAAATAATTTAAATCGACCAAGAAGTGAGATTAATTGATTAATTTATTAAACCTTCCTAACGGTGTTTTTTTGTACAAGGTCCGTTTGTACATGTACAAAGATAGTCCCTAAAAGTTTTTGTACATTTTGTACATGCAAATTTTTGTGTTCTACTATATAGTACAGTAGCGATTTCAGTTGTAATAAAACAGGGTTTTCGATCTTTGGTAGTGTATTTTAGCTAATTTCTGGGTTTCTGACGCCAAAAATTACTAAAAATTGTCTCAAACGGCGCGAAGCGCCTAAAAATTTGACATTTTTCCATTCTAAATGCAAATTCTGCCATTTTAAAGAGAAATAGGACAAACAATTACGAAAATTTTCGGGAATTCTCGCACTTTTTTACAATTTTTGTCTTCCCAAAAATCTTTGCGCATTTTGTACACCTAAATTTTCGGAGTACTATAATATGATACAGTAGCGATTTAAGTGCGGTAAAAACAAAGTTGTTCGACTTTTGGTAATGTATTTTAGCTAATTTTTGGGTCTCTAAGGGCAAAAATCACTAAGAATCGTCTCGAAACGGCGCGAAGCACCGAAAAATTTGACATTTTACCTTTTGAAATGCAATTTCTGCCATTTTAAAGATATATAGAACACAATTACTCATTTCCGCCGAAAATTTTCGCGAATTTCAGACCTTTTTTTTGCAATTTTTGTCATCCCAAAAATTTTTGTACATGTACAAAGACGGTCCCGACGAGTCTTTGTACATCGGGAAAAATCTTTGCCGAGTACAAAAAAACACTGCTTCCTACCCAATTTTTAAATCATTTTGCAGGAAAAAGCTTTATTATTCCCAGACCACGCTAACCCCCTACCATAAATGCTGTGCAAATGCAAGTGTAACTCAAAGTTTAACTCAACACACAATGATTCTTGTTAGATGCAAACTTGTTGGTCTAATTGATTCAACTATATATAAGTTCCATTATTTCATTGTCTCAAAAGAATTAAATGCGCTTATTTCGTTGACATCTAAAACGAATAAAAGTGTGACTGATGAATCTAACTCAATTTCCGCTCACTACCTGAGTGTTGTTTTTCCTTATTTCAGCCAATTAATACAGCAACTTGCATCTAACAGCAATATTAAAATTGTCAGGCCCAGGTACAGTTCACCAAAAAAGACCTAAAAACGCAAGTTTTTCCAAAAATCTAGAGGGACACGAAATATGAGTCTTTGGGTGATATGGAGACGAAATGGGTGTGGGAGCCTTGGCTGGACCTGTAAGGTGCGTATGTAGCTAATACCTATCGCTAAAAATTTGAACTGAAGGTGAGTGAAATGTTACTACTCTGTTCTTAACCATTATATATAGCGTATGTACTTAGGTGATCTGGGAATATATGTTTAGGATCAGCATTATAAAATCTCAATCATCAAATTTAAGCTCGATCTATTCTTCAAACTTTTTAGAACTAGTCTCTGGTTCTATTACTGGACAAAAGATTACCAGAAAAATCCCAATCAACAAAAATATATTTTTGGCCGATAATGGTTCTAAAATGATGAGTTTATGTTGATTTGTTAGATATTTTTGTCGTTCCTTGCCCCACCCTCGTGGCCCGTAAAAACGCTTTCACTCGTTGCATTTTACTCTTCTCGAATATTTGTGATTAAGATTGCATGAAAACAAATGATAATAAGAACGATGGAATAACTTGGACTATCAAATATGGACGGAGTACTACTCGAAAAATACTTCAGATTGTACCGCTGGGCATCGTTTAGCGCTGTTTCATTATTCCAACAATAGGTTTTGGTCCCAAAATGGCCTTAAGGAGTATACCTTCCAAAAGTCCTGGTAGACGGGATACCCCCAATACCCCCAGTGTGCATGTGTGCTTTTTAATAGTGAAGTGATAATTTAATATTTAGTCAGAAGTTGGTTTGACGATTGTCCGCTGAAGGAATGAATTAGCCTGATACTACCTACGCCTACGTCTCACTTAGCTATTAAATTTAAATATCAGCACACGTGAGCAAAAACATGGAAATTTCACAAAGAGGCCTGTTTGCATATAAATGTTTTTGAGTTGTAACAATAAATTTGCCTAATAATCCATAAAAACGTACACTTCGCGAGCCCTTTTTTAAATCTCTTGCCATTAACGTGTCCTCGTAATGCGTTTCCGTCTCTAGAGATCGATCGTTTGGTAACTCTGCAATAAAGGTCTTTATTACGTCCAAATTCGTCAAAATACTGGCCATAATCTTTTAATACGTCATTCAACGCTTTTAAACGTTGGAATTTAGACCCCGTGACGTATGATTTGATAGCAGATGTGCATCGTGCAATTTCGTGGCCAGATAAGCTGCACTTGATCTGAAAGCCGATAACAATTGACAATGCGATCGAAAACGAAGAATAGTTATGTTTTGTATAAAAGTTGGAATTGAAAAGGCACTTCTTTTTGCAAATTATTAGTTTGCTCGGAAATCAGATTACTGCAGTCACAGTTTGCTTTAAATTCGTCGTATTAAAACGGAACCTTGCTAAGATCGAATAAACACTTTGGAACAGAAAAATAAAAGAAAGCTGCTCGGGTCGCAGACATACGTGGAGCAGCAAGAAAATTCTGGGGGTCCAAGATTTTTTGAAGGTCAAAAAATGGCCTTAAAAATGGTGATATGGCGATAAAAACACCATTTTTCGACGTTTTCTCATCAAGCACTATCCATTGGCATCAAAAAATTGCGAAAAAAACGAAAAAAATTTTCAAAAATTGATTTCTGGGGGGGTCTTTTGATTTCTGGGGGGGGGTCTTTTGGTTTCTGGGGGGGTCCAGACCCCCCCAGATCCCCCCACGCCCATGTGTGGTCGCAGACCGGGCAAGTTGGCGGTGCAGTACAGCTGGGCAATGCAAAATCTCAGCCTGTAGAATGGAATGGACTGACATAAAAGCTGGACGGGCAGAAGGGTCCATTTGGATGGGCTGATTTAGAAAAAATGAGAGAAAACAGTGGAAAATCAAACAAGTATTTATTAACTTATTTTGCGCCCAATAAGGGATCAACCAACCTTTGAAACAGAATAGTTGAGCGGACTATTACTCAGGTATGGTGTCCACGCATGGGCGTGGGAGGGAGTTTGGGGGGTATACACCCCCCAGAAGTTGAAATACCCCCCCAGAAATCAAAACACCCCAGAAAAAATTTTTTCTTGCTTTTTTAGCAATTTTTTGATGCCATTGGATGAGAGCTTGATGAGAAACGTCGAAAAATGGTGTTTTTTGCCATACGACCACTTTTAGAACCATTTTTTGACCTTTAAAAATTTTTCACCCCCCAGAATTTCGGTGCTGCCCACCTATGATGGTGTCCAGAAGGAAAAGGGCTGAGCGATTTTTATAACAAAGAACGGCGTTACTACCTCCCTGCAGCACCTCAAAGGCTATCTTTGACAAAATATGATGATTAAATTAACTTTCAAATAGGCATTTCATCGAAGAAAATGGCTGTTTTGATCATGATATGTACTCATTTAACTCAAATTGTCAGGCCCAAGTTTTGAGGGCAGTAGTGTCCCCTCAAAGCTCTCTCTATGCTCATTTGTGATCGCAGATATACTTATTGCTGATCTAAGGGCCAGCCAAACAGGTTTTTTGAGCTCAAAATATGATTGAAAAGTGTTTGAAATTCTAAATAGCGAGAGAGAGAAACTATATTAATCCACAGTTTTCGATCCTCTTCAAGCATTTTGCGGAAAAATTTTAATATTCATGTGATTTTTGGCCCTCTTTTGGCCTTATTTTCCCAAGTAAATTTATCATTAGTTCCTTTTCTGATTCTCGATCAATCGAACTTCTTTTTTCATCACAGACGGTTTAGTTAAGCCATCCAATGCCTGAAAGAATAATCAATGTATTAATTAGAATAGACTATAGCTAGTCGCTGTGTTTTTAATGACTTCATCTAGCATCATCAGGAAGATATTTGTCATGACCGTGAATAAAAACTTGGAGTGCCTGCATAAATGCCAAATGCTGCAACTTCTAAAAACCGTCCTACAAACGCTATCAGATGAACTGGTTAATTACTTTTAAATTACATTATTCCAAGCCTTATTCATTTCAAAAGCAGGGAACTTTAGTCAAAGTTTTACAAAGCAGTTCGACCATTTTTTCTCAGCTTTTTCAGTTCATTATGACTATTTAATATCGCTTTAATCAAGAAACATTAAGACTTTTTGCAAGATTTTTCTATCTAATTTTAGGCTTAACAATATGTATGTAAGTATGAAGAACAGACAGAAAATTATTCAATCGGTGCGAATGTATTTCTGATGACAAAAATGCTGCTGTAAAGATTCCAGAATCTCAAAAACGCTTGACAATGTTGTCGTCTGACCATCAATTAGATATCATCGCCAATGTGCAATTGTGTTACTTACTTTGCCCGGAAATACTTCAATCAATTCAGGATATTGTTTCAACAATGCCGATACACTTGACTCTTCCGTCGACATATTTGATTTATATTTATGATGGCTAATATTTTTTTCAATAAAGTAGTTGACAATGACGGCTAAAGTGTAGAATATTGGTTCTGTTAGAAATGGATGAAGATAGGTAGAAAATTCTGATTTCGAACAAAACACGCATGACGAGATCAAAAGGCGCTAAAACAATTTCACGAAAATCTGACAAATACTGAGAAAGATAAGAGACTTCCAAGTTCACAGTTCAACACTGCGTAAGAATAGGCAGTAGGCCCATGTACATGAGAATAAGGGGCAAGTGCCCCCTTTACCACAAAATGAAATCTGCGAACAATTTTTCTCTTTACTACCCCTTTGGTTTTAGCGAAAAAATCGAAAAATTTTCGGCGATTAGTAATTTGTAGGTAATTGTAATCTGTTCAGTCCCAAAACGCGCTGTTAAAACACTCCATATTCAATCTTTTTACAACCTAAGCATATTTTTCATATAGGGAAATTTTCCATTATCCCCTTTCACATCTTTAACAATGAAGAACTTTAAGTATAATCACCTTTTCTGCTCCATCGGAGCATTTTTTCTAGCTATTTTGCATATAATCAGACTCATTTCAGTTTAAAAGGTGTGGTTTATGATCAAAGAAAAATTTCGACGAAATTTCTTTATTCGAATATTATTAGGAGTCTTTTGATTTAGCAATTAAAAAGCTTTTGATCAAATGAAATAAGTTTTTAGGAAATAAAATTAATGTTGCTTTTTATTCCAGGCTAAATTTCCCGAAAGAAATTAATGCTAAAGATATACACCATTATTTTATAAATAATGCTTTACAAACTCGGGGGGACCGATAAAGTCGATGGAGAAATGTTACATCTTCTTGTAAATATTGTTTATTTATAGGGAGAAACGATACTGAGACGAATCTTCATACTTTCTTAGATTGCGCACGTCTTTAAATTTTTTGGCAAAAAGTTTGCTAGTTTTGATGCGAAATAATTTGCAATTTATTACAGAAAATAAAGTTTTTGAGTACATTGTGGCAAATAACTTATTAAAAAATGTTCAAATATCCAAATACAATTAGCGCTTGCTTGTATTTGGGTGACAAGAAATGATTTAGAAAAGAATGATAAATTAGTTGATATTTGGAGATATTTTATTACAATAATAAAGGATTATTTTCATCGGTAGAAACGTATTCATTGTAATGATATCATAGCTGAAATAAAAGATAAGCTACTCGCCGAAATTTAAAAAAATGCTATTTAGTGATTATTATTTTATACTAACCCCCTCTATACTTTATTGTTAAGCGCCCCTTCTCTTCATTATGCGAACGATTTTCTCTAATAAAAAACACACACACATGCGCAAAAAGGGTATTAGTATAATAGGTTGACACCTATCAACCCTCAACCATCAGCCAAATATCTCTGGGGGAATAGGGGGTTCGGACCCCCCAAAATTCAGAAAAATCGGAAAAATAAAAATTTTGTGCTATTTTTGGCCTTTTTAGGCTTAGTCCCCCAAAAAAATTGGTGTTGGTCCCCCCAAAACAGGACAGCCAGCTACGTGCCTGTTGACCATGGGACATCTTATAAGATATAACTTGAGTCACTTTTTGTGACTGTGTCCCAATTGCTGATGTTGTAGTCGTATCGTAAGTGTTGTCTTGTAGTAAGTCAATTTATTTAGTACTCAATTCATCCTTTTTTATGATAAGTTGTGTCTTAATTGTTATCTCGTATTGGCTCGATCCAAGATCATACATATTCGTCGGAAATAAAAAATGTGGGCTGAAAATTCAAAAGGGAGCATGGCAATGAAGCGTAAAAAAGAAAAAAGGCGCGCACGGATAAATTCATCAATATGATAATTTGAAATGGAAGAACACAAGCAAATTTTTTCTTGGACGTTGCAATAAATGCTTTGTTTGTTGTTGTTATACAGTAGCGCTTGGTCATAATTTTCCTAGTTTTCGTGTTCGCTGATTCATTTTATCAGTGACATTTCAGAACTGCAAAAAAAGTGCATAAGCGAGTAAAATACACCTAAGCGTGATGAAGGAGTGAGTTTTCTTTGTATGTTCAGGGGCTTAACCTGAAAGGGTGTGCACCAGACACTAGCGGAGCCAGTGGGGAGAAGAAGGAATTCCCCTTTGGAAAAATTTCGAATTTTGTCGAAATGAAGTTATGCGGTTGCATAACACTGTTCTGCGACGATTTGTTGAGAATAAACCAAAAATTCGGCGCTTAGCGCCGATGTACTCTAGTTTTGGCCATTATTTTAACTTAATTGCAACAAACAAAGAACTATAAGCGTTTGTCGCCAAAAGAAGATGAAGTACATATTTGCAAACATTTCTAGTCAATAGAAATTCAAAAGTATGGAGAAAATTCGTGCGCTTTGTGCAAATTGCGTTTTTAAAAGCTGCTTAGCATAGGGAACATGACGAGTTTACAAAATATTCGTATATTCGTACCTCATGCGTAGTCATTCTGGCATAGAAATATTCGTACCTCATACGTAGTCATTCTGACATAAGAAATATTAGAAAATTTATTAGAAAATTTTAGCGCTTCGTGCCAGTCTATTTTATCTACTTATTATCTTAGTTAAGGACCATGATTCCAACAATTTTGTGAAAATTTTAACGTTAGAATTCATTATTTCAGTGCTTAATTTTGCAAAATTTCGCAAAATTTACCGGGCTCTGCCCCAGACCCCACAGTGCCAAAGAGATTTCCCGTGCAGCATTAATTGTGAAAATTTCCAAGAAAAAATTTTTTTGCATTTTTTGTTGCAGGACGATGTGAATAGGGGCGTGGGTAAAAAGTGGCGTTGGCGCTGGCGATGACCCTTGCGCACATGGGTAAAATGTGGCGCTGACAATGGCGCTAGTGCTGGCCCTAGCCATGGTCAAGTGGGTAAAAGGTGGCGCTGACCTTGGCCCTGGCCCTCGCCAACTGGGTCAAAGGTGGTGCTGGTGCTGGCCATGGCTCTGGCCATTGCCAACTGGGTAGAAGGTAGCGAAGGTAGCGCTGGCACTGGCTTTGGCTCTGTCCATTGCCAACTGGGTAAAAAGCTGGCGCTGGCCTTGGCCCTGGCCATTGCCAACTGGGTAAAAGATGGTGCTGGCACTCGGCTAGGCCTTGGCCATGGCCAAGTGGGTACAAGGTAGCGCCGACCATTCGTCCTAGCTGATGTGAGCAAACCTAGCGAAGATGTTTTATATGATTTATCTGAAACATCAATATATGGGTTAAACTTAATTATACTTATTTATCATTCAATTGAAGGTAGAAGGCATCTTGAATGTTGTACAGAGCACACTAACATATTCAATTGGAAATTTTAAAATTATTTGAGTGATTTTTTGAGTAAAATTAACTTTTAAAATGCAGAAAATACGAGGTTCACTAGAACTTTCGATTTCAACAAAACTTTCAGCTGAATATATTTCCTTTTTACGATAAATAAATTATTCCGTTCTTCACATAAAATTAAGTTTTTGTGATGCAGAAAATATGTGGTTCTACGCCAGCTTTCGACAGTCAATTAATATTTGTATCAAAAACTTATTTTTCGTAAAAAGGAACAATATTCAGCTAAAATTTTTGTTGATACTAAAGTTTTAGTGAACCGCGTATTTTCTGTATTTTGAAAATTAATTTTACTCAAAAATCACAATTTTAAAATTTCCAATCGACTATGTTAGTATAGTCTGTACATTTAAGATTCCTTCTACCTCCAATTGAATGATAAATAACTATAATTAAGTTTAACACGTATTTTGGTGTTTCAGAGAAACTACATAAAACATCTTTGCCAGCTTTGCTCACATCAGCTAAGGCGAATGGCCGGCTCTACCGTTTGCCCACTTGGCAATGGCCAAGGCCAAGCCAGCGCCAGCGCCGCCTTCTACCCAGTCGACAATGGCCAGGGCCAAAACCAGCGCCACCTTTTACCCAGTTGGTGAGGGCCAAAGCCAGCGCCACCTTTCACTCAGTTGGCGAGGCCAGAGCCAAGGCCAGCGCCACCTTTTACTTATGCCCTATGAACAGTCAAAAATGGCATTATTTCACGTCTAAGTCGAGTTTTTAACGTTTTTATAAACTTTTTATTTAAACAGATTTTCGGACCCCTGGCGAAAATCCTGGCTAAGCTTATTCCTCTTTGCGCCGATTTCTTCTATCTTTTGGCAGTTTCTATCGTTTTATTGCACTAATTCACGGAAATTTCAATAAAGAAATGAACTTTTTTATTGCTTAAATAATGCATGACAATGTGAAAAGCCCAAAAACACGCTATTTTAAGGTCCCGCCCGTTTGTATGGGTTTTTAGACAAAAAAATTTTGGATTCTCTCTGGCGAAAATCCTAGCTACGCCCTACCTACCTACCAAATTTGCATACGTAAAATTCGTCATTCCATTGACTCGTTGTCCTCCTGCTACTAATACATGTACAACATCCGGCATTGGTGTAGCTGATTCACGTATATATTAAGATAGCCACGTTATAGGTACGTATACAGCAAGTAGTATCTGGTGAAAGCTGCCACCTGACTGGTTTGATGTGAGTCAAGTCGAAAACAAATAAGGCAGTCATCAGATTTTTCCAGTAGATTCATGTGACTGACCAAAATGTTGGTGCCAGCATTTAAAATAAGCCTAAGTAATGGGATGCAACTCGCGTCGCATCCCATTACTCAGGCTTATTTAAACACTGGCACCAACATTTTGGTCAGTCCATGATACTAAGCCTAAGCCTAATCTGCTGGTAAACCAGCAAAACATCACGAATACCTTGCAATCTTTATTGAAATTAACCAGCGTTAGTCGATTGGTTATGGTTCTGGACTTTAGAGCAAAGGGGTCCACGTTTCGAATCCGACTGCCAGTAACTTTCTCTTGTTTCCTCAGATGCTATCGACCGCACACATACGCCCTTATACTATGACTATGTTAATACATATGTGAACCAGCTACACGAATGCCCAACATCCGTATATGAATTATCGTTGGTTTTTTATTTTTATTAGTTTCGCGCATTAGTAATAAACTTTCTTCTTTCTTTCCAATTAAACATGAAAGATTTTTAGAGCAAAATTATAAATATATTCATCATCAGTACATCAAAAGAATAATATGCTATTCGCGTCTCATCTTGTCCTTTTCAGTAAACTTTATAACAGAATCAGAACTTTTACGATCGCTTAATGGTACAAACAAACCACACCAGTGTTGCCAGGTCCCAAAATTCAGATTCTCCTGCACAGAAGGTAAAATTGGGGAAAAATTCTCCTGCAATTCTCCTGAAAATATTTTGATTCTCCTGAAAATTCTCCTGGCTCATATTTTGCGGGAAAGGTTGTACAGCAGATCTACAATTGTATGTACACATGCATATCAAGCATGCTCAGGCCAATTTACCTTGGTTCACCCAACTATTTTATTCTGATCTCTTGCCTGTTAATCCTAAGGACACTCAAGGCTTAATAATGAACATTAATTCTCTCACAAAAAGCTCATGGAGCATATCTGCATTATACAGGCAGATGCAAAAATATGGAAGACTAATGCTGCACCACAAAGTATAACATTTTATTCAACATCAACAGCTGACAAACATTCAATAACAGATTCCTGATCTTCATCAGGATATACTGCTCAAGGGCCTAAGCTAAAGAGGTCGCATTGTTTACAATACACATTATTACAATACACATTATCAGTGATCGCCAATTTTCAGTTGCACTTACATCATCAAAAAATTTCTGAAAAGAGCCCTGTTTGCAATGTCTTTTGAAAAAAAAATAATACTTTATTACTAATTGTATGTACTTCAGTAGCAAGCAAATCATTACGTTTTGAAATATATCAAAAAAATGTTTATAGGCGCTTTGCAGACACCGTTTTTTTCCCAGCGATTTGGTTGACATTATAGACCGAACCCAAAATTTTTTTCCACTTTTTCCGACTTTTTTCCACATTTTTTGGGAGGTCTAAAAACGTTCAAAATAGAGCGCCTGTGTTGAAAAATCAGTGTTTTTACAGTGGAAAATTTTATGTTCACATGCAATAGCGGTGTTTGATGCACTTTTTGTATGTATAAAAATTTCGCGCTCTACAAATATCACGATCAGTAACGTTATTTATGTTGAAACTTAATTTCCTTCCTTCAGTAAAGCATTTTAGCCAATTCTAAAGTCGTTTTTGACAATTAAAATTATAATTTATCAAATGGCGCAGAAGCGCTAGAAAATTTTGAAATTTTAGCTCAAAAACTGTGCAGAAGGTAAGGATTTTCAATCGTAGTGGAGTCCTAGGACCAGATTATCGATAAAAATGCTGCAATTGGCACCGTGCGGCTCAAACATCAATCACAAGTAAGAATTAAATCAATTCGGCGCGAAGCGCCGATAAACTTTGTAGTTGCACCTCTCTGAAACGCATTTTTGCATTACAAAAACTAACCGAATCCGTGCAGAAGATAGGGATTTTCAATCGTAGTAAGGTTCTAGATCAAATTGTCAGATGAAAATGCTGCAGATTGACGCGGCGTCGGCTCAAATATTAAAAACAAAAAATAATTAAATCAATTCGGCGCGAAGCGCGAAAAATTTTGTAGTTTCACTTCTCTAAAACGCATTTTTGCATCAAAAAACTAACTGAATTCGTGCAGAAGATAAGGATTTTCAATCGTAGTAAAGTTCTAGATTAAATTTTCGATAAAAATGCTGCAGTTGACGCAGCGCGGCTCAAATATTAATAACAAAAAAATAAATCAATTCGGCACGAAGCGCCGAAAAATGTTTGTAGTTTCACTTCTCTAAAACGCATTTTTGCATTAAAAAACTAACTGAATCCGTGCAGAAAATAGGGATTTTCAATCGTAGTAAGGTTCTAGATCAAATTGTCGATGAAAATGCTGCAGTTGACGCGGCGCGGCTCAAATATTAAAAACAAAAAATAATTAAATCAATTCGGCGCGAAGCGCCGAAAAATTTTTGTAGTTTTACTTCTCTAAAACGCATTTTTGCATTACAAAAACTAACCAAATCCGTGCAGAAGATAAGGATTTTCAATCGTAGTGAAGTTCTAGACCAGATTTTCGATAAAAATGCTGCAATTGGCGCGGCGCGGCTTAGGATTACTAATAAGTAAGAATTTAATCAATTAGCATTTTTGAAGTTTTAACTCTCTAAAACGCATTTTTAACATTACAAAAAGTTTCGACGAATGCCAACCAAGCCCAAAAATTTTTTCCATTTCCCAAAATTTTGGTTGACAAATAGACCAAAAAGTGGAAAAAACGGTGTTAGCAAACGTCTATGAAACTGATAAATACAATTAGACGGTGTGTAAAGCTATGTATTTCTGCACTTCGTGATATTAAGTGAATAAATAAATGAATGAATGAATGATTTACTACGAAAGCACGAAACTTATTTGGATATAGTTATAACTTAACACTTAGGTCTTAAACTATGAACGAAATAAAGTCTTAATGTGAAGCGAATAACTAACTACAGTAAGTACAGTAAGGAGGTTAATGTATGATAATCATTATAACTTGCTGTTTATGTTTTGAAAATTCTCCTGAATTCTCCTAGATTTTCAGGATTCTCCTGAATTCTCCTGACATTTTAAAATTCTCCAGCATTCTCCTGCATGTTTACAACTTCTCCTGAAATTTCTCCTGAAAAGCCCATTCTCCTGCTCCTGCTCCTGAAAATTTTAGATTCTTCTGAATTCAGGAGAATTCTCCTGCACCTGGCAACCCTGAACCACAGACACCCTTATTCTGGATTTGATACAGTAAATAAATTAATACAGCGTAAAAGGTAAGCATAGGTACTTCTAATTCAAAATGTGCTGTTTTCACAACGGTGATGTAAGGCAATTTTGGTTTTTAAATTAGTTGAACGATATAGCGATACTTGTCGTTAAAAATAGACGTTTTTGCTAACCACTTTTGATGTGTTCCAGAAGTTCTTGTAGATTTCAAGAGCAGTTTGTGTTTAACCATATGGTGTCAATATTTCGAGAAAAATGAAAGACATTTATATTTACATATGTACATACTACAAAGTCAACAATATCGTAATATTGTTATCCTTCCAATAGGTACCTATAGTCTGTTTTATTTATTCGAGAGCTTTTTCAATAGATTTAAGTAGTTTTTCGAAGTCTGTAGTAAGCGTAATGAGATGATGTACCTACAACTGTTGCTCAGTAACAGCGGGCGGCTGGTATTCGTTCGCTTTTAATGCACTATGTAAATGTAGAGCCGTCTATACCTACTAAGAATCGGCATAGGACGGATACATTACCTTCGAGATTTACCTAGGTGCGTAGGTACTTAAGTCTGCGCTTAGTGCTGGCCCGATCGCGCGGCTCTGAATGGCTTTCGATCTTTGGACCCTTAGAGACCTTACGGCTTCGATCCCCTCAGCCCTAATATTGCTGGCTGCTTTTATGTCGGGTGATCTCAGCAGCTACGCCCTAAGACCTAAGGCTACCTACCTAGTCTCGGAATTTGCCGCGGAGGTCAGTTGACCTATCTCAAGCTCAAGTTGTTATTTAACTTATTTTCAATCAGTGCCTGATTCGAAATGTTTTAGGTTCCTAATATGTGTAGCACGCTGAACTATGAAAACAACAACAACGAGCTCTATGCTGATCAATCATCCTTAAAGATTAGATAATAATTTTGATCAATTTTTGGCTTGAGAGATAAATTATGATTTTCGAATAAAATAGACTATCATACGAAATTTACCTATCAGTCCACTAGATGGGTGGAAATCCTCGACGTAGGGATGGTGGCCGACCTAACCCTTGGTATAACCAAAACCACTGGGTAGGTTTTCTATATTTTAATTCGACGCAGAATTAACGGCCTATAGCTGGACAACAAAATACGCAAAAGAAAAACGATAATGTACAGTCGAACAACCGGCCAACGAAAAAACCAAAAGCCAGACTAAACTACAACGTTACGTACACTGGCCTCAAGGGCCATTACAGTAAATTAAAGAAAGATCAATTTAACATGATACTGATAAGCCTTTATCTCAGATCAATTGTTATCGATTACACAAGCGGTATGCATGAAACAATTACTATTATCATACACTTAACTCTATGCTACCGGACAAGTATCTAGAATGTTTTTTATTATTGAAAATTTGGGGAAATAATGGGAAGACCGAAGGCATAGCCCACAGTGCACTATCATAGATAGCTACTAGTATTGGCTATGTTATGGCTATCGCGAACTGCTAAGGCAGGTTCGCCTACACGTGTAACTCTCGCAGTTACACTCCCCCACGTATAGAAAAAAATTTGACACGTAGTGGAGAATTTTTTCGGGGGTACCAACAACACGAATAGCGTCGGCGATGCTCTACAACTCGACTCTCTGGCGTTCGCAACGACTCTACTCTGGCGTCTGCAACGCCTCATCCTGAGCAAACGTGAAAAACGAAAATAAAAAGAACAAAAAAATAACAAATATCAATAACCGGTAACGGTCAACGCATGACCTCGTTCGCACTCAGGAAAACTCTCGAGCAACACTCACAATGGCGCTAGGGATAACTATATTGTTGCCCGAGTAATGATGAACTCCGGTCTTGGACAACATAGCATAATATTCGATTATGCTGTCCCATTAGCCTCCTGAATTGAAAAAATTTGTAGATTGGGTATAAATTAAACCCTTGTCCGTTAAAGAGTTAAGGTACCATAATAGTAACACCGCTAATTGAGCACAAGAAAAATTAAGACACGGAATGATAAGGCAAAATTATGCTGAGCAAAAAATTAAAGTCACTGACGAATTAAAACACGAGGTAAAACGAGAAAAAAATGGCAAATTATGCGAGATAACGGGGAAAAATACGAGCACCATCAAAGAAAAAAATTTACAGCAAGAGAAAAATGACAAGAGAAAAAATACACAAGAAATAAACAATACACGAAGTCCTGGAATCCACATCAGGACGAAAAACGAAAAAATTGACAAAAAGCTGCTGGTCAAAGTCGACGCCGTCGCAGAGTTCCAAAAGTTCAGTACGTCGAACTTTGTAAATTAATATTGATCGCGGTAATTGGCCTTCGAGCCATACGATTTTCCGTGACGTCGTTGCCGTTGAAAATATTCTTGATCCGATTCCGGTTCGCGACGCGTATTCGAACGGTCACGATACTGATATGGCAATTGCCTACGCCCGTACATATGCTGGCGTAAGCGTCGATGTGGATCAACGGGTCGATCATCGTCCTCAAAATCGTCATCGTCCTCGTAGTCGTCCGCGTAACGACGCGGTATAGGTGGCGTCGGAGTAAATAATTGCTCCGGCGTAAAACCGTAAGTTCGTTGGCGAGAAGGTTCGCGTGGACGCTGTTGTTGTTGAGTAACAGGCCACGGTTTGGGCAAAAGTGGACCGGGTCGAGGTTGTGGCTGATAGCCCCCGGTGGCTGGTTGACTTTGTTCCAACGGTGAGCGATACGACTGGTCCCATTGTTGACGTTGACGGGATTGTGACCGGCCCCGATGAGTTCCGCGGTTCGACTGTGGCGGACGGCGATATTCATAAGGCTGCTGCTGTCGCGAGCGCGACAGATGACCAGCATCGGCCTGAGAATACGCCTCGGAACGCTCACGCGATTCCGTGAATTGCTGCTGTTGCCGCGGTTGGGTCTGCGGTCTTGTGTGTTGCTGTACATGCGGTTTTACTTGTGTCTGTTGTTGTGCTTGTGATTGTGAACGGTGATGCGTTTGCGCATAGCGCTGCCGGGATGACTGCGGGTCTTGCCGCCTCGATCCTCTTTGGCCTAAATGCGCTTTTAACTTAGCTGCAACTTCAGCTTGAACGAGTCTTCTGACTCGTTGTTTTTCCAAATTCTTTAACCGACGCAAAGTGTGCTCGGATTTAGTATCGTAAAAACGATTCAATTTGGCCTTGTGTTTGTCTTCTGACATGTGACGAACTTCTGAAGACTCAGCAAGAGAACCGGCGGCGCGTAACTTCGTCGCACGCCGTGGCATTTCCGTTGCCAAATTCTCACGATCGCGTTGCTCGATCGTCATGCGTGTTCTACGCATTGCAATTTGTGCTTCCAAAGAAA
This sequence comes from Mermis nigrescens, assembly GCA_036768485.1. Taxonomy (NCBI): domain Eukaryota; kingdom Metazoa; phylum Nematoda; class Enoplea; order Mermithida; family Mermithidae; genus Mermis; species Mermis nigrescens. Next base: position 735,746 of record JAVLUZ010000152.1, on the reverse strand, counting down.
GATCGACTTTGGGCATATCAAGGCTTGCTGCGGATCCGCTCGGGTCCTGCGAGGATGCCTGTCGCCTTTCTTTACAAATTTTTTCTAATTCGCCTTGTATTCGATGTTTGAGGTAAAATACAGATTTTTGCTGACCTCTGAAACGATCGAATTGAACAGGAACTTCAAGTGGCGGGTTGGTAGCTAACCGAATTTGCCTAATCATGTTATGTAAAACATGAGGACTTTCAATTCGTGCCGTTAAGTCCGGGAATTCCGGAAAAGCCTCACGTGGCGATGGCGTGTAAGATTCGCCGAAGGAACGCTACGCGCAACATGCGACGCAACTGTTCCGCCATGCGCCAACCTATTGCGGCATTGCCGTAGGCGTACGCAAAGAAATGGAATTTCCTATCCAAGAATTCCAAAAGCGCTGTAGCGCGCATGACGTCTATTGAAGAGAAGATTGTCATGTGTCGATACTCCGACTCATATAATGACTGAAATTCTCGGAAAGTATCGAAAATATTGACCATTTGACGTGTCGATATTAAAATGGGCGCTAGGTGATCCGGCGCTGGTGACATTCTGTGCGGATATAGATCCGGACGAATCTGATGTGTAACGCCGTTGATCACCTCGCTCGGTGCGTCAAGGTGTGGGTGTACGACCAAATACTCGAGCGGAACCTCGTATAACATCATTCCGGTTGTGATAAAAAACCGTATGCGCACGAAGTATTGGTCGGGGTAAAATAATCGGTTAAAGACGCTCATTTTGCTTATAAATCAAGGTGCGGGCTCACGATTGGCATCAGCCAAGGGCTGTGCAATTGTAGACCACACTAATGGACGCAAGGGCGAGTCAGTCGAAGTCGCGTACTGCAAATGAATTGCGTACACTCGATCGAAGTACACTTGAGCAGCTTCGACCAACTGATCGTACAAACGCGATCCTGCGACCTCACCCAAATAGGAACGTAAGTCGTGCAAAACAACTGGCGCGATAGTGCACGGTGGTCCGCGCGTCATATTTTCCATCATGGTGAAAAAATGCTGTACGTAGCGTGAGCGATTTTGGACTCTAGCGCTTTCATTCGCGGCAATATGTTCGCGAATAGCTTGAACGTGCGCAGGTATTGCGACTTCCATATTTGATGATTGGCTTTGCATAGCCTGTGGTTGCAAATTCGCCACGGTACTAGACACACCCGTCATGGCCATAGGAGCCGTAAAACGAGTATCCGGTGCCGACATACCTTGTGGCACGGGCTGAGACGTGACTTGCGTGTATAATGCTACTTGTGGTACTTTGTGTGCAGCTAGAGTACGTTGTGGTTGCGGCGGAAAACCAATAATCTCAGTCATGATGACATCAGGGTCAGCTTGACGCTCTGCCCCAACCGGCTGAGGAGTCGGTAAAGGTCCAAGCGAACTGATACCCAAGGGTGCTTGTTGAGCCGCCGCAAGCGATTGCGAGACAATCGGTTGCGAAACGGTAACAATCCCTTTTCTGAGCCATTGCTCGCGCGTGTTACACGCGGTGGCGTCACATTAGCTTGTCTTTCCGCTTCGGCGTCAGATAACGCCATCACTAAACGTTTGGGAGATAAATCATCATCTTCAGTGGAGATCGATGGTTCTACATCAACCATAGGTGAATCGTAGGGAATATCGGTTTGCGAAGAAAACACAGAAGCTGGTGTACTCGAGCTAGTTGGTTTTGACTTAGGTTCCGTGTCAGGCGCATTGACCGGGCCCGAAACTGTGTCGGCAACGGTCTGCAAAGCCTGCACTTGTAAGTCAGGATTGTCAAACACGTTAGCGTGAGCCAACGCTTCCGTTACTGAGGCAATGGTGGTGGCTGCCGCTATAGCTACTGGCAGTTGCGGAGCTGGGCAATAAAAGTCCTCAGCTAGGATTAACTCTTCGCCATTTGAATCAACTTCAGCATCAGCAGCTGCGCTGGTCGACTGTCCTTGTGGTGGCTTACTAGTCGACAATGGTATACGCACTTTGGCTTTCGGGCCGCCAGCCCTAATGTACAACTCATCGCCTACGAAAGAAACCGACATGGGCTTTCTATCGTCAGTAATGCGATTATCTTGCGAGCACCCTTCTATCAATATAAAAATATCGATAGTTATGAGGGCGTCCATCGCTAGATAATGCTGCATGTCCCGAGTTAAGGGTAAGCTCCACGCCTGTCCGAAGTTATCAGGCGCGTTCGGATCAATATACATGTCAAAAAAGAATTCGGCCAAGCGCTTTAACGAGTGCGACTGCGCTTTAATGCGTAAACGACGAGTAAATGCTCTCGCCAATGGCTGAATGTCAATGAAATTTGCAATAAATGGATCTTTCCAGTGCAGTTTATTGCGAATTTCTGCATCCGGAATTGCCACAATTTCCTCGAAGGTTGGCCCGTACACATGGAAATACGCAAGTCGATCTTGCGTCGGGTCATAACACACCATATACACGTTAGGTAAGCGCGTTTCGAGCAACTGGTGAAGCCCGAACGGAGGTTGCGGGAACTTCGCTAGATCCCAACAGAACACATGGCCGTTCGCGCTCGCAACTTGGACGTAGCGTACGAATGGGCCATGGAGGTCCTGGTAAGTGGGACATAGTTGCTGAAAACGCAAGTCCCAGGTCTTATAATGCCTGCCTTTTCTGTCATTCACAAATTCAGAGTCGTAGCCTAAGAATAAAGTGCCATTTGTCATATTCGATGGTTGAATTAACGCCAAAATGGCGTCAAACAACTTCTGGTCGTTGGAGACTATGACGGTGGGTAGAAGTCTATTCTTTGGTACGCGAGGGGTTACCAAAGGACATCTACCAAGCCGATTCTCCCACCAGAGTTGTTGGTCGTTTATACGCTTAGTATGATTTTTGACTTTATGTGCTGCTTTATGCTTTATCCATTTTGCGGTGAGTGATTCTAGACCGCCAACACGACTATTATCGTTTTGGGGCAGCGGGTCTGGTACGACCAAGCCCCGCTCCAAAGCCATACTGGTCAATGCCGAACGAAACTCATCTAGGGACGCGGGATCACGCCCCTCGAATTTGCATCGGCGACCAGCTGCTTCCAACAATGCCTCCTTGCTAGGGGTACCTTGTGCAGCCATGGGTCTGCAAAAGGAAAAACATTAGATAATGGTACGGCATGTGCTGTTTTAGAACCATTTAATAGACGTACAGGCGCGCAGTCCTTAGCTTTTTGTTCCCTGCCCGGTAAATCCTCAAAACTTATGACAACTGCCGGGGCAAGAGGGCGATGTGGTAATTTTACCAACACAAAATCGCCAGGGACATACGCGTGTTTTTCCACAATTAAGTCAGAATAAGGTAATTTAGGTTCAGGCAAAAGTCTATTCCTGTGAACGTGATGAATGATGAGAGGGTTATAGACATATGCGATTTTCGCAGTTTCAGGCGTAGGTAAGTCAATAATTCGGTATGGACCAACACGCTTGGGTGATAGTTTACCGATTTCAGGTTGAATGACTGAGGTATTATTGAGGTAGACTATATCCGAGAGATTAAAATTTGTGTGTGTTACGGACTTGTCATATTGCGATTTTTGCTGCTTACGCGCTTGAGTTAAATTCTGAGACGCGATTTCATGCAGATCCTGCAAAGTCAGCTTTAAATCAATGACATATTTTTCCGCAACAGATGGTAAATTCGGATTTATTACGAAGTCATTTATGAGTAAAGTGTCAAGAGGAAATGCTGGTTCACGACCATAAAGCATTTCAAAAGGAGATATATTAGTTGATGATTGTGGAGTCGCGCGGTATGCAAATAATGCGAAAGGTAGAAATTGTTCCCAATCATACTGGGATCGCGCACTCAGCTTAGACAAACCATCAATCAATGTACGATTATAACGTTCCACCAACCCATCACACTGGGGGTGATATGGGGTTGTAAATATTTTTTGAACGTTTAATAGTTTACAAACTTCCGAAATAAGGGTAGATGTAAAATTTGACCCCTGATCTGTCAAAAATTTCTTGGGGACTCCATAACGTGGTATAATTTCTCTTAGTAATAAATTTGCAATAGTTGTTGCTTTTATGTCAGAAACAGCAAAAGCTTCCACGTATTTTGTAAAATAATCCATAAAAACTACAATTTGGTCATTTCCGGAGGGGGATCGCGGCATATGCAAGCAATCGCACGCAATGAGTTCAAAGGGCGCAGATACTTCGATTGGTTGCAACGGAACGGATGTGGAATTTAATGCGACCTTACGTTGTAAGCACACATCACAATTCCTACACCACGCGATCACATCATTTTCCATGCGCGGCCACCAATAACGCATTTGTATGGCGGGCAAGATTTTGCGCGATGAAAAATGAGCTCCGAAAATAGAGTCATGAAATTCCGTTAATATGAAGCGACGCAAAGATTTGGGTATGACTATTTGATGAACGACAGTTGGTGAACGCTTAGGTTGAAAACGACGAAAAAGTACATCGTTTATGAGAAAAAATTCGTCACGATATTTTTTCGTTGTTAAGTCATTCAATGCGATGCGAATTTTATGCAATTCGTCATCTGCACGTTGCTCAGCGAGTAAACGCGCAGGTGTTAGCATTTCAGCTTTTTCGGCATCGGTAAGTAACAAGCGTTCGCGAAATGTAGGTGGTTTCAGAATTAGTAGGATCGGTTTGCGCAGTAGAATTGTTATTTTGCGCATTTGGATGATTAATGGGTGCAGTAGGCGCATTATCGCACGATCGGTCAGGTGGAACCGATTCATCATCTGACTCAGAATCTTCAGATTCTAAATTTGCGATGTTAACGATATTTTTGCGCTCTACTTTATATTTGCGTTCTGCATGATCATATTTAGGGTGTCGTGAAAGAAGATCAGCTGCGCAGTTATATGCACCAGGAACGTAAACGATATCATATTCGTATTCCTGTAATTTGAGACCCCAACGGCGTAATCGACTCGATGGGTCTTTAACGTTTACTAACCAGGTTAATGCTTGATGATCAGTTTCGACAATGAATTTTTTACCGTAAAGATAATGTCGATAATGCTTGATGGCCCACACTACCGCTAACGCTTCTTTTTCTGAAGTAGCATAATTACATTCAGCAGAATTTAGCACGCGACTAGCGTAGCTAAGAATAAAACGATTTTTGGATGGTAAGTGCTTTTGCGTCAAAATAGCACCTAACGCATAGTTACTTGCGTCAGTTGTTAAAATAAATTGGTGCTCATCATCGAATTTTGGTAATTGCAAAATAGGTGGAGATGTAAATGCTTTCTTCAGAAGCTCAAAAGCGGTTTGGTGTTCAGCCTTCCAGCAAAATTCGACATCTTTACGAAGAAGATGGAATAGCGGTTTAGCGATTTTAGCGAGATCTTTAACGAATTTCTTAAACCATTGGACTAAGCCAAGGAATTTCTGCAAGGATTTAACGGTTTTCGGCACTGGAAACGAGATTAAATCTGCAACTTTGGACATGTCAGGAGCGATGCCCATTGCACTTATACTGTGGCCAAGAAATTTTACCTCTGCATGCGCAAGATGGCATTTATCAGGCTTTACACGTAAGTTTGCCTTTTTAAGAGCAATGAAGACATTTTCAAGATCTTTTAAATGTTCTTCGAAAGTACGTGAAAAAATAATTATGTCATCGATGTAAACGAGACAAGATTTCCAATTTAGACCTGCGAGCACAAGCTCCATTAGTCTTTGAAAATCTGCGGGCGCATTCTTTAAACCAAAAGGTAAAACTTCAAATTCGTAATGACCAACAGGACATATAAATGCGGTTTTTTCGCGAGATTTATTATCGAGTGGAATTTGCCAGTATCCAGATTTCAAATCTAGTGTGCTAAAATATGCAGCACTGCCTAAAGTATCGAAATAATCGTCTAATTGTGGAAGAGGATAAACTTGCGTTTTAGTAACGTCATTTAACCGTCGATAATCGACGACTGGCCTAAGGGAACCGTCCTTTTTTCCAATGAGAAATAATGGACTTGCCCATGGGCTAGTTGTAGGTCGAATAATTTTATCCGCAAGCATTTCGTTTATAATTTTCTGCATAGATTCTCTTCTAGAATGTTCTACACGATATGTCTTTCCAACAACGGGTGGATTATCCCCTGTGTCAATATGATGTTTCATCAAGGGGTACGTCCGAGAGGTTCATTTTTTAATGCAAAAATTGAGTCGTATTTTAAGCATAAGTTCACGAATTTGTTGCTGCTGTCTAGAATCAACGGCGGAGCCGTTTAAAGCTTTATTTATTGATGCAAAAAGTTCTGGTGTCCTATCATCCAAGGATGAAACATGTGACACGACTTCGGCATCAGAGGTTAAAGAACCTATTATTTCACCAGAGTCAATGCGAATTGGTGCTTTAGAGATGTTACAAACGCGAACAGGTATTAGAGGTTGTGAAGCATCGACTATAGATGGAGCAACAAAAAGTGAAGTTTTTTCCATAAAATCGGGATTTGGTTCGAATAATGCGAAATCAAAATTGCAAGAACCGTGACTTATATAGCCAGGTGTAATTAATTCATGCCTAGGTTGTATAATAACAGGCTCAGGTAACGAAACATGCACACACATAACTAGTGATGTAAAAGATCATCTGGATCTGATCTTTTTATCCAGATTCAGATCCAGATCCAGATCATCTGGATCTGGATCTGGTTATTTTCTGATCTGGTTATCTGATCTGTATCTGGATCTGCCAGAAAATCAGAACCCGATCTTTATCTGGATCTGGATCTGTTTAGTCAAGTTATATCTGGTTAAACAGATCAAAAAGTTATTTTTGCACGATGGTATTCTTTCTGTTTTACGATTTACTGTAGTTAGGTTATCTAATTAGTTGTAGCCTTACATGCACGGATTGTGTCTCAACAGCCCCACCAGTCCCGACAGTTCCACCATCCCAACAGCCCCACAAAAAATCCCAACAGCCACCACCAGTCACAACAGCCCCACCAGTCACAACAGCCCCACCGTCCCAACAGTCCACCAATCCCAGCAGCCCCACCATCCCAACAGCCCCACCAAAAATCCCAACAGCCCCATCCATCCCAACAACCCCACCAGTCCCAACAGCCCCATCCATCCCAACAACCCCACCAGTCCCAACAGCCCCACCAATAATCCAAACAGCCCCACTAATCCCAACAGCCCCACCAATCCTAACAGCCCCACCAATCCCAACAGCCCTACAAATCCCAACAGTCCCACCGTCCTACCAACCCCACCGTTCCAACAGCCCCACCATAGGTGGGCAGCACCAAAATTCTGGGGGGGTTAGAAAATTTCTGGAGGGGGTGAAAAATTTTAAAGGTCAAAATATGGTCTTAAAAGTGGTCGTATGGCGAAAAAAACACCATTTTTAGACGTTTCTCATCGAGCACTAACCAATGGCATCAAAAAATTGCTAAAAAAGCAAAAAAAATTTCTGGGGGGGTATTTTGATTTCTGGGGGGGTATTTCAACTTCTGGGGGGTGCATACCCCCCAAACCCTTCCCACGCCCATGTGTGAGCCCCACCGTCTTAATAGCCCCACCAATAATCCCAACAGCCCCACAAGTCCCAGGAGCCCCACCAATTCCCAGCAGTTCCACCGTTTCAGCAGTCCTACCGTTCCAACAGTCGCACTGTCCTAGGCACACATAAGCGTGGGGAAGGGATGTTTAGAGTGTAACCCCCCGAACCCAAAATTCTGGAAATCCCCCCAAATCATGTTAAACCCCCAGAATTTTATTTTTAGCACATTTCTCGGTCACCTTAACCCACCAGACCCACAGAATTTGTTCGCTGCCAATGTTGGTTCCAACTGCCCCACTGTTTTAATCATAGATGCACAGCAGGACTGGTTTGGAGAAGGAGTTTTGAGCCAAAAATTGATCTCAAAACTGGTATGAATGTTAAAATAGCGTAAAAACTACGCTAATCCACATTTTCTGGCTATTTTGAAGCAGATAGCGTGAAAGTTTCGATTTTCATTTAATTTTAACACTTATCTTTCCTTTTTCACTAGAAATTTTTCATTTTTTTCTGGCAGTGTAAAGTAGACCATAATGAGCAGGAATCCAATCTTGCGAGATGACTCGAATGAGGCAAAATCCTGGATTGCGCACAAATGCTGAAGCCTCAATTCTGACAGGTCTACCAGTTTCTCAGGTAGACTTATTCTGAAAATGTAAACCTGCACACTCGTTTATGGTCTTGATGAAATATACGAATTCGGAAAATAGACAAAAAATATCTTTGATAAAAAATTAATATTGCCTGATTTTATTATATCGTATAATAGCGATTGCAGTAATGGTGAGGCTGCTGGGATTACTGGTGGGGCTACTGGGACGGTGGGGCTGTTGGAACGGTGGGGCTGTTGGGATTGGTGGGGCTGTTGGGATTCCTTGGGCTGTTGGAATTTGTGAAGCTGTTGGGATTGGTGGGGCTGTTGGGATTGGTGGAGCTGTTGGGATTGGTGGGGCTGTTGGGATTATTGGTGGGGCTGTTGGAACGGTGGGGCTGTTGGGACCGGTGGGACTGTTGGGACGGGTGGGGCTGTTGGGATTTTTGGTGGGGCTGTTGAAACGGTGGGGCTGTTGGGACGGCGGGGCTGTTGGGACTGGTGAGGCTGTTGAAACATCACCCATGCACGCGGGGTGGAAGGAGGGGTCTGCTGGGCGTTTTGACCCCTCAGATCCGTGCTGACCCCTCCAGAATGGCCAAAAAGTGCCGCTGACCCCCATGATTTTATGCTTTCAGAAAAATTTTGGAAGCTCTGCAGAAAATTAATTTAAATGATAAAAATATATGAAGGTTGTTTTTTCACATAAATTATCATCAGAATTGACCTTTGAGAGACTTTTTTGCCTAAAAATGGAAAATAATCAATTTTTTCGAAACATTTTTGTTGAAAAAGTTGTTCAGTCGATGCGCGACATCGAGAAACGTCTAAAAACAATGTTTTCAGTGCCCAAGGGCCATTTTTATCGTTTTTTTATCTGTTTGAAAAAATTTGAACTTGACCCCCAGAATTTCTATGCTGTACATGTATAGTTTTAGTAGGTGCATCATCTGTCATTTTTCATGAATTTTAACAGCGTTTTTCTTTGTTGAATTGAAATTAAGCTGGTTTCTTCTTAGTATTGCATTTTGTGTTGTTAGGTAAATGTATTGTTTGTGTTATTTGACAGTGATACCCCTGAAATATTACAACCTTTCTTTCTTACAAGCGATCGAAAGAAGCATTTGTTTCTCCTGTTTAACCACAATGTTGCCAAATTCCAGACATCTCACGTTCCTGTGAATATTTAATGCCGTTTTGTTTATAAAGTTGTCAATTAAAGCTGTTGTAATAATTTTTACATTTTTTATGCCTCAATTTCATGCCCATTGGTAAAAGTCTAAACTTGTGAGTATTTTTTTTAGACAATTTTCACTGATATCATTTTTATGTAAAAGCTCTAAAATGCAAATTTCCCTCGGCTCTGCCCCAGACCCCTCTGGGGGGCTCTTATATTAGTCCTGCCAACCGAGACCTCCCAATCCATGTTGATTCGGGCGCTTTACGCCCTCTTTTTCAGCGATGCAAATTGCTGCACAAAAAATATTTTTATCTGGATCTGTATCTGTATCTGGATCTTTTTAAATTTTGATCTGGTAAAACGATCTGGATCTGGATCTGGTTATTTTCTGATCTGGTTATCTGATCTGGATCTGGATCTGCCAGAAAATCTGAACCCGATCTTTATCTGGATCTGGATCTGGGTAAAAATCTGGATCTTTTACATCACTACACACAACACCAGAGGTGGTTGTGTTGGGTTTTGCGCGAAATTGCAATTTTTCGTGAGATGAAAGTAAATTAACCTTTATGCCGTTTATAAAAGCACAACGCTCAATAGGATTAACCCACATGAGTGCGGATTCGCAAAAATCATATCCTAAGAGCATGTCTTCCGGCAAATGATCATTTATAGATACTGAGGTAGAGATAGATTGTTCCGCGATGGTTAACGTCATATTTACTCGATAACGAACTACTGCAGTGATTTCGCCTACACCATGTACGACTTGTGAAACTTGCTTAGGTGGTAAATTAAAACCAAGACGTAAGAATGCAGACGTGGTCATCATGGTGACCTGTGAACCCGTATCTATAAGAGCAGGTACGTCAACGCCATGAACTTTAACGAGAATGGTGGGTAAATTTGTCCCAGCATGGCTTACAATAGGGATATTAGGATCTAAAGTCTTAGATAGAGGTAGATTAATTTTCTCGTAGGTTGCAAGACGACGTTGTAGACGTTCGTACTCTTCAAGAAATTCTTGCGACGCGAATAAATTAGGACGCGCGCTAGATTCTGGCCCTTTCGCAGTAACCGTGTTCACATCACGAGGAGATGTAAGGGTTGGCTGCGGTGGGGGCACATTCAAGGCGGGTTGGTTGTCTGCAGTATATGTGACATACGGGCGATTGAAATTGTTATCGCTGCGATAATTAGAATTATAGTATGTCCCACGCTGTTCATTTGGGAATTGCACAAAAGGTGTATTTTGGCGCGATTGATTATTATAACGATTATCGTAACGCGAATTTTGATAATTAGCACGCGAATTTTGGTAATAATCATTACGATTTTGCCGAAAATTCGATCGTGATTGCTTTGATTCAAAGCGATTATCATTATTCGCATAGTTAGATGAGCGATGTTGACTAGAGTTACGATATCGTGATTGAGATCGATGCCTATTCTGCGAATTCGAACGCGATGGCGAGCGATTTCGACGCGAAAAAGAACGCGATTGGCTGTGATTGCGCGCCATAGAATTAGTATTCCGATCAGCTTGATTATTAAAATTAGCATTATTAGACGTTTCTTGCCTTTGACGCGTGAAACATTCCTCATAAATGTGACCTATGCGCTTGCAAAAGGTGCAATATTTACGAGAAGAATTTTCTGGTTTCTCAGCACGCGATGAGCGATGAAACGTTCGATGACGTGAACGATTTGGATCATTTTGGTTAGATGCGCGAGGAGTATCTTTAGGTACTACGCTGCCTACTGGAGCAGCTGTTACCGATACGTAAGGCGTTACTGCCTTTTTATCCTCAAATTCTTTATTAGCAAATTCAGCGCTAAGCGCATTGTCCAAAAATTCAGCTAATGATGCTCTAGGTTTTTTATGATATGCCTCTTTCGAAATGTGTGGTAATAACCCTTGTTTTAGTTGATGTCGCATTAAATTATTAAAATGTGGCGAGTCAACTTCAAGATAGGGATCCGATTTAATTAACTCTTCGCGAAGCGAGAGATAATAAGCTTTAACCGATTCGTTAGGCTGCTGTTTGTGTGACAAAAAACGATTAAAGAGCGCACCGGTGTCCATAGGACAAAATTCGGTTATTAGCGCTTGCTTCATTTTTGAATAAGATTGTTGTATATCAGCAGGTAACGAATGGTATAAACGCAAAACATAAGGATCAAGAAATCCAGTTGCGAATTTTAAACGATCAGCCTTGTCAATATCATAGGTATTGGCAAGCGATTCAAATTCTGCAAAATATGCTTTTATATCTGATTTATCGCCATCAAAAAATTTTTTATTTGCAATTGCAAATTGCATCTGCTGCAAAAATGGTCCGCGATTCAAGGAATCAGCAAGACGTGAATCACCACGCGAGCTTTCAGATGAAGAACCTGAACTATGCCTATGACGTCGTCTGCGCGATCGAGATTTGCGACGCGAGCGACGACTGCGCGGGCGATCATAACTATTAGATGAGCTGTCGTCAGAGAATTTGACATGTTTTCTCCTACTAGATGATTCAGATTGAGGAGCAGATTCATTTTGCAAATTTGCAGATTCATTATTAATGCCAGATAAATTTATCTCAACCGGTTGCATTTCGATATTAGAAGAATGCAAGATAGGATTATTAGGTGGTATTTCCACGTTTATAGGATTAGGTACATAATTATTGGCTAAGATTTCTCCTTGAGGTGGAAAATACTGCAGCGGTGGTGGATTTAATTGCTGCTGCGAATTTGTAGTGGAAGGATTAGGTACGAAAGAAGGTGCATTACGATTTAAGGGCAGCGAAGGCCGAGATCGCGACGTCTGCAAAATCGATACCGACGGCTGCGAAATCGTAGGTATATTTTCCGAAAAACCCGAGTTTTGCACTGGTTGCAAACCCGTGTTTACAGGATTCTGTGACAAATTAGATATCTCAGGCGCGCGATTCGTACAACTTTGAGAGATATTTTCTGGAACAGTTTCCGAAGGTGAGCGTGAATTCGATGCTCTGTTGCTAGTAGACAACAGTGAAGATGCCCTATGCGTACTTTGCGCACGATTCGCACTTTGCGCATTAAATTCAGAAAAATTTGCGCTATCGATTGAGTGGTTAACGCGCTCAGATACATTAGTTTCTATGCGATTCAGAACTGGTTGGGGTTTAAGCATAGTGCTTAGCTCCAAACGCAGTTTACGCATTTCATCCGCATTTTCCTTTTTATCTTGATCAACGCGCGTAGAAAGATCCGAAAATTGCAAATGAATAGCTTGTAGCGCTTTCAAAATAAGATCATTAGTCACATTAGCATTAGCACGCTCTCTGTCGGCATTCATGCTGCGACTATGATTACTTTCTACGTCAGAATCGTGATTTTCGCGCTCCGAACTGGTTTCAGGATTATTTGCCGTGTTAATGGTAGTCGTATTATCGATCATTGTGTGACTTGATGAATTGTCAATATTAGGGTCCGATCTAGTTAGCGAAGATTGATTAATGCGAGATCGCATGGTACTCAATGATAATTCATCTTCAGACTGTGTATTACTCGCGGCATGTAGTGACGCGGGTAATTTATCATTATTCGCCTTACTCGTTACGTCTCTCGTAATTGTGTCATTACTCGCAGAATTACACGCGCTATTAGAGTCAACAGGCGCGGTAGGTAATTGGCGAGCTGAAGTAGGTGGCGTAGAAGGTTTTTTCAATTTAGCGGGCGGTGTCCGCAAAACCTTTTTTCCTGCCATTTTTAGGTATCAAAAATGTCAAAAAATGTGACTTTGGGTAAAATAAATTTCAGTACGTCGAAATTTTTCCCAAAATAAATGTTTCGAATTTGGCCTTCGTCGATCCGAAAAACAGGTTTTTCCACGTAAATAGTACTTCCTTACGTGAAGTAAGATATACCTGACGTGAAATGATCGAAAGCAGATAGGACTAAGCCTAAAGCGCAAGAACGTGCACGTGGTTAGAAAAACAGGTAGGTAAGAACCTAAATGACGGAAATTCGTCGTCAGTTGAGAAAAATGATGAATCGTCGCCTGAGGGTCGACGTTTATAGAAAAATGCGAGCGTGAGAGCTGCCTTCGTCGATAGAGATCCGACGGAAATAGAAAAATAACGATGGCTTTACCACGATACACAAAATCTTTACCACGGACGCTTACTTAAATTGCGCACTGCCACAATCGCGGTCGATACAACAACAAAGGTGAACGGAATGTTACACATTTTTAGATGGCCAAAATGATAATTTTTGGATCGAAAAATAATTTTACGATGATTGATCAGCGCGGCTGTAGCTAGCAGCCTAAAGGAGGGAACGTCCAATGTAAATGTAGAGCCGTCTATACCTACTAAGAATCGGCATAGGACGGATACATTACCTTCGAGATTTACCTAGGTACGTAGGTACTTAAGTCTGCGCTTAGTGCTGGCCCCGATCGCGCGGCTCTGAATGGCTTTCGATCTTTGGACCCTTAGAGACCTTACGGCTTCGATCCCCTCAGCCCTAATATTGCTGGCTGCTTCTATGTCGGGTGATCTCAGCAGCTACGCCCTAAGACCTAAGGCTACCTACCTAGTCTCGGAATTTGCCGCGGAGGTCAGTTGACCTATCTCAAGCTCAAGTTGTTATTTAACTTATTTTCAATCAGTGCCTGATTCGAAATGTTTTGGTTCCTAATATGTGTAGCACGCTGAACTATGAAAACAACAACAACGAGCTCTATGCTGATCAATCATCCTTAAAGATTAGATAATAATTTTGATCAATTTTTGGCTTGAGAGATAAATTATGATTTTCGAATAAAATAGACTATCATACGAAATTTACCTATCAGTCCACTAGATGGGTGGAAATCCTCGACGTAGGGATGGTGGCCGACCTAACCCTCGGTATAACCAAAACCACTGGGTAGGTTTTCTATATTTTAATTCGACGCAGAATTCACGGCCTATAGCCGGACAACAAAATACGCAAAAGAAAAACGATAATGTACAGTCGAACAACCGGCCAACGAAAAAACCAAAAGCCAGACTAAACTACAACGTTACGTACACTGGCCTCAAGGGCCATTACAGTAAATTAAAGAAAGATCAATTTAACATAATACTGATAAGCCTTTATCTCAGATCAATCGTTATCGATTACACAAGCGGTATGCATGAAACAATTACTATTATCATACACTTAACTCTATGCTACCGGACAAGTATCTGAATGTTTTTTATTATTGAAAATTTGGGGAAATAATGGGAAGACCGAAGGCATAGCCCACAGTGCACTATCATAGATAGCTACTAGTATTGGCTATGTTATGGCTATCGCGAACTGCTAAGGCAGGTTCGCCTACACGTGTAACTCTCGCAGTTACAACTAGATCGTCCATATAAATTCAATTCAGGCACGTGAACAGTGTTGGGACATTACATATGTAATCGAAACGACAAGTAGTCATTTTACCACTGAACTATGTATATGTATGCGGGAGTTTGTAGCGCTTCTTAAAATGTTGGTCTATTCTATTTAACATTTTAAGATTATTATTATGAAACTCATGCCCCAAAAAATGTTATTTGAAAAACTTTTTTTGCAATGTAGCTCTCTAACGAAGGTACATACATAGTGCCGACCACACGTGGGCGTGGGGTAGGGGGTTTGGGAGTATGCACCCCTTAGAAGTTGTAATACCCCCAGAAATCAGAATACCCCCCGGTATTCAATTTTTTGTATTTTTTGCTTTTTACCGATTTTTTGATGCCATTGGATAGTGCTCGATGAGGAACGTAAAAAATGGTGTTTTTTCGCCATACAACCACTTTTAAGTCCATTTTTTAACCCTGGAAAATTTTTTCACCCCTTACCCCAGAAATTTTTTCACCCCCCTCCCCAGGATTTTGGTGCTGCCCATCTTTTGTGCCGACTACTAACACGGGCCGGGCGTATCCAATAGGAGTACATAGGTAGGCCTTTGCCGAAACATGTCGGCGTTTACTTGTTTATCGGTCACGAATTCAACATTTGTTGATTCCAATATCATTATCCCTTGGCCGCTATGATTAGCAGCCGTTAAACCTCAACACTGTAGAAACTCATCTTTTAATCGTTGAGCATAATTACTATAATACGAGTATAAATGCGTTAGTGATCGGCATTCTGAGGGCATTTTGTGAGACGGTCGTATTCCGTACTGTTATTGATATCGACATGCGCGTCACCAACACACGTGGGCGTGGGGGAGAGTTATGCACCCCCATAAAGCTGAATACCACCAGAAACCAAAATACCCCCTGGATTCAATTTTGGAATTTTTTTTGTTTTTTTCGCAAGTCTTTGATGCGAATGGATAGTGCTCGATGAGAAACGTTGAAAAATGGTGTTTTATTCGCCATATACTACTATTTTAAAGGCCATTTTTTGACCTTTGGAAAAATCTCTCCCCCTCCCCTCTCCTCAGAGCTTTGCTACCGCCCACCTATGTTCACACTGGTAAAGCGGGAATCCCCTGATTGGATAGGGAGCACTTCGAAAATGAACCGGCAACCCGCCAGCTAGGTGAAGGTGACAACAAATTTTTAAATGGAGTTACGGTAGTCTCCGAAAACATTTACTAAAAAACCTCTCGGATAAATTAAACAGACTATATGTAATAACAGTTTTGCCGTTCGAGAAAGAGAAAGATAATAGCCCGTATACTGAAGGTTCATAAGCAAAATGGACTATCTGCTGATGTGTATAAAAGTATAAATCCTGTAGGATGCAGTTATGGCAGACTATATGGCTTACCTAAGACCCATAAGAGAGATGTACCTCTAAGACCGATCTTGTCAGCCATCAACACTCCAACTTATAAGATGGCTAAGTATTTTGTGCTGATCCTGCAAGACATAAGTACAAATGAATACACTTTATGTGACACTGGTAGTTTCCTGACAAGACTTAAGGCTTTTACATTCAAAAGCCATCATTTTATGGCTAGTCTTGATGTTCAAAGCTTGTTCACTAATATTCCACTCAATGAGACTATTGATATATGTATTAGGAAACTATTTGATGATCAAAATGTCATGTTAGTAAATAACATGAATTGTCATCAATTCAAACTGCTTCTAGAACTTGCAGTTAAAGAGTGTTACTTTACGTGTAATGGTAAAATCTATCAACAGATAGATGGTGTTTCTATGGGTAATCCGCTTGGCCCAGTTCTTGCCAACATTTTCTTGAGCTATCATGAAACAAAGTGGCTCAGAGACTGCAATATAAAGATCAGACCCAAGTTTTATGTACGTTATGTTGATGACACATTTGCAGTGTTTTCTGACAGAAATCAGCCTACTACAGTTCGGTGATTACATGAATCAGCAACATCCTAATATGAAGTTTACATTTGAAACTGAATGTGACAAGAAATTAAATTTCCTTGATGTTCTTGTTGAAAGGAAGTCCGATGATATTGTGACATCATCATATCAGAAACCTACATTTTCTGGCCTTTATACCAAATTGTCTAGCTTCATTCCTTTTGCCTATAAAGTTGGTTTAATAAGGACACTTGTGAGTCGCATTTACATGATTTGTAACTCATATCAGACTTTTGTCTCTGATATTGACAAGCTGAAGCAGACTCTACTGCGAAATGAGTATCCCCTTGGCTTGATTGATAAGGTCATATCAGACTTTATGACAAAGGTGTATAATAAGAGTGATGAAATAAAAGTCGGTTGTGATAAATTATGCTATTCTCTTGTTTTGCCTTATACTGGTGTGCATGGCTACAATGTACGCAGCAGAATTCTAAAGCTTATATCTGCATTTTACCCTCAGATTAGAGTAAGGTTTGTTTACAAACCTGTCATGTGTATAAGCCGGTTTTTCAAGAACAAGGATGCTGTACCTGCTAAGCTACTCTCAAATTTAGTATATAAGTATACGTGTTCTAGCTGTATGGCTAGTTACATTGACGAAACTCGCCGACATTTTGGGAGTAGAATTGCTGACATACTGGCATCTCATTTGCTACAGGAAAGCCAATTCAGGGTGATAGCTTATCTGCTATTCACAAACATGTCTCAAATAGCAATCATTCAATTACATCAGATTGCTTCAAGGTTATTAGTCAAGCATCCAACTCTTTTGATCTTTTAATCAAGGAGTCGTTATACATAGCACGTGATCGTCCTATTCTCAACAATAATGTTTCATCATATCCTCTAAATTTGTTTTAATTTACTGAAATCCCACCTTTTTCATTTTCTTCTAGTTTAAAATATTTTATAATTCTCTTCATAATTTAATGGTATGTTTAAACTTTAAGTTTTTCTCTTGGTTTACAACTCTCGCTTAACAAGCTCATTTTTCAAAACTATTACCTAGTGCACAGTCGCTTCTACAGTTATGCTCTGAAGATGGCCAAAGATTTGGTCGAAACGTCAGCTCAATGTGGTAGAGTCGATAAACAATGGAGGAACAATGGGAGCGAATCACACCCTACTCCAGTAGCCTTGGTTGGTCAGATTGCTTCCCCCTCTGCTACTGAAGTCAATTTTCCGAATATTTTTGGTCAAGTGAGGCATAATGGGAGAAAATCGCCTGTCAATCAAACAACTTCAGCTAGTCAGATAACTTCTATTACTGCTACAACATCTAGGATGGGAGGAGGTAAGGGCGGGTTGGAGGGCCTGGTGAGTTTTAGACTTAAAAAGTTTTTCTTTATTCTTGCTTTTCTTTTCAAGATTCGTTTAAAGCTAAATATATTCACATATTTGAAGAATAAGTATGATCATGGAGTTGTGTTGCTATTGAGAAAAGTTGAGAAGCTTCAACTTCGCTATGATAAGCTTCAGTTGGATGTTGCATTTCTTAAGGAATGCATTGATAATGATTTACTTCCTAAATTTCTGGCTTTCAAGGTTTCTAATAGAATGCTTAAGCGTTCTAAGTGTTACATAACATGCCAGAGGCTTTTGCTAAATGAGGAATTGAAAGGTAAAATCAAAGAGGTAGAAAGAGTCCTAAGAGATTTGAAGGCACAGATAACCTTGTTTGATTCAAGATTATCCTGGCTGGATTCTCAGGTATCATTAACATACATTAGACGCAATGTGTCTAAATCTTTCAACCATGTTAGACAGTTGCATAGCAAGAAGGTAAAAAACTTGCTTATGCATAAAAGTGTTAATAGTATCGATCCTGACAAGGTTGTGGTTAATTTAAGTAACCGAGTTTTGACAGCTCATGAGAAGCTTGTCTTGTCTTATGGTATGAAGTACTCTATTACACCTAGGAAGATCGAATATGGTGATTATTTGCTGCCTTTTGAGAAACTGATGGGTTTCCTCAATAAACAAACTGCCTTTAAGTGTGATAATGTAAAAATGCAAATGATCAAGAATCAATTGCGTGACATTGCTCTTAGCTCATACTTTAATTATGATAAGAAGCATTGTGATAATCTATCAAAGCGTGACTATGAAATCCTCAGTAATCTGTCAAAAGACAAGAATATCATTGTCCTAAAAGCAGATAAGGGTAACCAAGTTGTAATTTTGAACAAAGATGACTACATCAGGAAGTTGAATGATGTCTTGAATGATATCTCAAAGTTCAAAGTCATTGACTGTAATCCTTGTCAGTTTATACGCTCAGTTCAGAAACGCATATCAGCCCGTATACTGAAGGTTCATAAGCAAAATGGACTATCTGCTGATGTGTATAAAAGTATAAATCCTGTAGGATGCAGTTATGGCAGACTATATGGCTTACCTAAGACCCATAAGAGAGATGTACCTCTAAGACCGATCTTGTCAGCCATCAACACTCCAACTTATAAGTTGGCTAAGTATTTTGTGCCGATCCTGCAAGACATAAGTACAAATGAATACGCTTTATGTGACACTGGTAGTTTCCTGACGAGACTTAAGGCTTTTACATTCAAAAGCCATCATTTTATGGCTAGTCTTGATGTTCAAAGCTTGTTCACTAAAATTCCACTCAATGAGACTATTGATATATGTATCATAGGTAGCGCGTTAGCGCGTACCTATAATATACTTGGGTACCCCCAACACCTGGGCACCCCCCCCTACAGCTATAACGGGACACTTCTGGAAGGTGCGGTTTTTTTTAAAGGAAAGATAATAAAAAAATTCGCTGCCTGTGTTTTTTTGTTTTTCTTGAAACTCAAAATTGACTGTGTAAAGAAGGTGTAAAGTTTTTGTGTAACGGTATAACATAGGACAAATTTTGGGACCTTTTTACTGCGGCATGTGGACAACTAAGTATTGATGACTCGAAGGATTGAACAGAATAGGATAATAGAGGGATGAATTCTACAGATGACACTTTTTTTGTTTATTGAAATTCGCATTATTTATCGAACGGCAGTGTAAAGAGTGCGAAAATCTGGGGGTGAAAAAGCACTTTTTGGTCGAGTTTTCAACCTTCCTATGTCCGATACTAACTCCGGTTATGAGGTTTTTAAAATGTTTTCTGACAGAAATGTAGAGCGGATCAAGGGCTACATTCTGCATATAAGCAAAGTCTTCTATGCTCTATGGTGAGTTAGATCCTGGGGTTTAAAGTTTACACTCTAGTGGATGGTGTAAAAACGGATTTTAACTAAGATTTCTCTGCCAAATTTTTCCGCTTATGAGTCAGTGCAAATCGAAGACAGCATTAATAAAGTGCCTCACAGGGGCTAAACATCGCAGCAAACCGCATTTAAAAAAACGCAATATTGAGTTATTTATGGGGGTGTAAAGTTCGAAATCAGAGGTGAAAAATGGGCTAAAAACACGTTTTTTCCGAAGTTTGATTGATAAATCATGCCAAATAATTTTTGCAACAGAATTTTGGCACACAGGAATGTACTACGATTTAAAAGCTACAAATTGTACCAAACCGAATTTCTTTAAACTCAATGGGGAGTTCGGTACGGAATTTTAAAGTTTACAGTGTTCTAAATGGTGGAAAATACGTTTTTGTTGCGTTTTTTGTTCGCCACTTTCTCCGTCCAGAAGTCGGGATAAGTCTAATAGAATAAAAATAAAGTGCTTTATATCGGGTGCATGTCAAAGCAAATTGTCTATACATTAATATTTAGCGAGTGTAAAGTCAAAAATTTGGAGTTTTAAATGCGTTTCTGTCTTGTTTTTTCTGCCTGCTTCTCCGGTTACAAGTCAGGGACACGTTTATCAAGTCTAGAAATGGACCAGGAATCAAATTTGATATGCCAGTCTGGCGCATATGTTTACACTCTACGGTGTTGTAAAGTAGTTTACACCAATTGTTAGTTTGCCCATAGAACATTATGTAGACTTAATTTTTTCATAAATATTAATCGTAATATCGGAACAATATCAAAATTACGAATCTGACTAAAATCTTCTTTACACTAGGTGTTTACATGAAGTTTACACTACATATATATTTATCTTCGTTTTTGAGCATTCCTGAAACCTAATTTTTTCTTGGAGCCTAGAAGTTTTCAAAGGATCAAATGTGAGACGTCACGTAGGCGCGTTTGTTTACATCCAACAGTGATGTAAAGTAGTTTACATATCATTGTTTATATGTCCTCAGACCATTGTAGAGACATAATTTTTTCATGAATGTTGATCATAA
The DNA here is from genome assembly GCA_036768485.1 of Mermis nigrescens. Lineage (NCBI taxonomy): Eukaryota > Metazoa > Nematoda > Enoplea > Mermithida > Mermithidae > Mermis > Mermis nigrescens. The sequence goes on along the minus strand of JAVLUZ010000152.1, from coordinate 714,814 downwards.
TATCCGAGTAATTTTTTACACTGCATGTTAGCCTTTGTTCTAGAGCATTGCAAAAATCGAAATTTTTTCCTGAGATATTAAAATTTACAGGGAATGAAATATATACGTCAATTGGGCGCGCTTGCTTACACTCAGCAGTATTGCAAAGTGGTTTAAACCTAATGTTTATTGTCTTTAAAACATTATGGAGACTCATTTTTCCATAAATGTTGAAAGAAATATCGGAGCAATATCAAAATTACGAATCCGACTAAAATATTCTTTACGCTATGTGTTTGTGTAAAATTTACGTTACGTGTTAACCTCTAATTCGATAGACTTGCAGAGACTTTGTAACTGAAGTCAAGAAATTTTCAAGGATTCATATGTGAGACATCAATTAAGTGAGTTTGTTTACCCTCAAAAGTAATCTAAAGTGATTTAAAAATTATGTTCAAGTGTCCTTAGATCATTGAAGAGATGTAATTTTGTCTTAAATGGGTTGCATTAAAGTTAAATCTTTCTTAGCCGTGTTTATAATATGTTTCACAAAATCTTGCACATGGAGAGCTATCGTTTAATTGATGTAAATTGCCTGCAAAAGTGGTTTAAAATGAACCAGCAATCACACTACTGTGCACAGAAGTCGACAAAGATATACAGCTTTATTGTAATCATGTACATTAATAAGCCGTAAACTGTTAGTATTCTCTACACCTAGTAGTTGTGTAAAGTTTGCACTATTCATTTGTTGTTAATATGTAGTCTATACTACAAATTTATTTTACTACCAAATCAAAGCGTTAGTGTTCCTTACATTTGATATTTGCGTGAAGTTTTTGAATTTTTGCCGAAAATCTTTGCCTTCTAATTTACCAACATCCCGCCTTTTCCATTTTCTTGAAGTTTAAAATCTTTTATAATTCTCTCATAATTTAATAGTAGGTTTTAACTTTAAGTTTCTCTTGGTTTACAACTCTCGCTTAGCAAGCTCATTTTTCAAAACTTTTTCATAGTGATCAGATTAGTTGCGTTTAGTTTGGAATTGGTGGACGGTCGTTATTTTATTACTCGGCTTAAATAAACCAAGTGACTATCTTTTGATTATTTTCTTCATCGCAAATTCAAACACCCAATTTTCAATTTGAAAATTGACCCAATTTTCAATTTGAAAATTGATTTAATTTTCAATTTGAAAATTGAAAATTGGGTGTTTTCAATTTCAAAAGTCACAACACATTGTGCTTGTGTATTGATTGAGTGAGGATTTGCAATGTGAATTCGTTGGTTAAATTTTTGTGCTTGATTATAAGTGAACTGCACATTAAGAAGAAATAACTTAATGCAGTTTTAATTTGAAAATGGATGGTGTCAATAAGGTTGTCTTGTTTAAAAAGGATAATGCTGATGTTAAGAACAATATTGTTTTCCGCGTTCTTGGACTGTTGTCATTATTGTGGCATGTTACTGATTGTGTTTACTGACTGATGTACTGAAATCACGCTAATTAAAAGTAGTGTACTAGCAAAGAAAAATGCTCCGATGGAACAAAAAAGATGAATATACTTGGAATTGTGGATTATTATGGATGTAAAAGGAGGGGACTAGGAAAAATCTACCTAAAGTCGGAAAATCTGCTAAAAATCACACTTTCTCTAAGCAACGCAAAAAATCGATGTATATTCTGCGGCCTCTAAAAAAGTGTCTTTTTTAAATAATGTTCGAAGTTTCAGATAAGAGTGTATAAACGAAATCTATCAAGGTTACTTTTTTAAATTGCTGGCACCTGATTGATAGAAAACTAAGAGGTATTGTATTTAAAGTTGTTTTGTTTTATGAGCATTATAGCAAGCAAAGCAGGAGCCGATTGATTAGTGCACACAATCGTTTCGGGCATGCTAGTGTATCTACATTAAGTCTGTTTCAAGTCAACTTACGTGTTTCCTACTGTTTTTAACCAACCATGTCTTCAATTGTCTTCGATGTTTGCTATTTCATTCAATTGGCTTGGAAGACTGTTAGTTTACTTAATATCATTTCCCATAGCTACTGCATAGCTAACGTGCTGCTGTTTCAATCATTGTTATGGTTGAATATTTATTTTAATCTGTTGGCCGCAGAATATACATCGATTTTTTGCGTTGCTTTGAGAAAGTGTGATTTTTAGCAGATTTTCCGACTTTAGGTAGATTTTTCCTAGTCCCCTCCTTTTACATCCATAATAATCCACAATTCCAAGTATATTCATCTTTTTTGTTCCATCGGAGCATTTTTCTTTGCTATTAGGAAACTATTTGATGATCAGAATGTCATGTATAGTAAATAACATGAATCGTCATCAATTCAAACTGCTTCTAGAACTTGCAGTTAAAGAGTGTTACTTTACGTGTAATGGTAAAATCTATCAACAGATAGATGGTGTTTCTATGGGTAATCCGCTTGGCCCAGTTCTTGCCAACATTTTCTTGAGCTATCATGAAACAAAGTGGCTCAGAGACTGCAATATAGAGATCAGACACAAGTTTTATGTACGTTATGTTGATGACACATTTGTAGTGTTTTCTGACAGAAATCAGCCTACTAAGTTCTGTGATTACATGAATCAGCAACATCCTAATATGAAGTTTACATTTGAAACTGAATGTGACAAGAAATTAAATTTCCTTGATGTTCTTGTTGAAAGGAAGTCCGATGATATTGTGACATCATCATATCAGAAACCTACATTTTCTGGCCTTTATGCCAAATTGTCTAGCTTCATTCCTTTTGCCTATAAAGTTGGTTTAATAAGGACACTTGTGAGTCGCATTTACATGATTTGTAACTCATATCAGACTTTTGTCTCTGATATGGACAAGCTGAAGCAGACTCTACTGCAAAATGAGTATCCCCTTGGCTTGATTGATAAGGTCATATCAGACTTTATGACAAAGGTGTATAATAAGAGTGATGAAATAAAAGTCGGTTGTGATAAATTATGCTATTCTCTTGTTTTGCCTTATACTGGTGTGCATGGCTACAATGTACGCAGCAGAATTCTAAAGCTTATATCTGCATTTTACCCTCAGATTAGAGTAAGGTTTGTTTACAAACCTGTCATGTGTATAAGCCGGTTTTTCAAGAACAAGGATGCTGTACCTGCTAAGCTACTCTCAAATTTAGTATATAAGTATACGTGTTCTAGCTGTATGGCTAGTTACATTGGCGAAACTCGCCGACATTTTGGGAGTAGAATTGCTGAACATACTGGCATCTCATTTTCTACAGGAAAGCCAATTCAGGGTGATAGCTTATCTGCTATTCACAAACATGTCTCAAATAGCAATCATTTAATTACATCAGATTGCTTCAAGGTTATTAGTCGAGCATCCAATCTTTTGATCTTTTAATCAAGGAGTCATTATACATAGCATCGTGATCGTCCTATTCTCAACAATAATGTTTCATCATATCCTCTAAATTTGTTTTAATTTACTGAAATCCCACCTTTTTCATTTTCTTCTAGTTTAAAATATTTTATAATTCTCTTCATAATTTAATGGTATGTTTAAACTTTAAGTTTTTCTCTTGGTTTACAACTCTCGCTTAACAAGCTCATTTTTCAAAACAATAATTAATTCTATGACTGGATTACTCCAATTGTATATGAAAATGTACATTTCAAAATATGTACATTTTTTATTCATTTTTAACTTTCCCAAAAAGCTCTCGAATAAATAAAACAGACTACACGTGTGCTGCAATCTGTTTTTGTTGTGCATGAAAAGCGTTTGGAGAGATCGAATTATTATTAATACCGATTTCTTCAGTGTCCGACGTTACACCAACCGCATGGAAAAAATTGGGTGTTACAGTGAAAAGCCCTTTTGTTTAACGAAGGATTTCATGCATTATAGCCCTTTTCGTTTGACTGCCTTTTCTTGTGAATTTGTCTGCAACAGGCTACATACATATGCAAGTGGTTTAAAATGTTGATGCTGTAATGCGACTTAAAAATGGCATGCGCATCCGTTTTACCTCGATAAACTGTAAAATATAATACCTACTGTATTAATTTAAGACGCTTCTATAGTCACTTATAATTTTTTTAAATATCCTTATGATTGCTTGAGCTATAATTCCACCCGCACCACTTTCCCGGATCTCCCGCTCTGAGCCGCGTGAGTGAGATAAGCGTCCACTAAACTAAGGCTCTTCTCACTTGCTGCATTAATACTCAATATAACTGAAACCATATAACATCAAATTCACGGGTTATGCTTCAAAAGATTCATTTTTTCCTATAATAGCACCTCGGCTACATATACCATAGTACATTTCATTTACCTTTGACGAAGTTTAAATAATTAAAAAATGCCTACAGAAGTGTTTTAAAGAATAATAGTTTATATTCTACATTATGTTCTTATGGGGAGATTTCTGCCACCCCCGTTAAGCCGCATTACTATATCCAAATTTTAAATTATTTTCGTAGCCAGATTTATGCGGATAAAATTGAAGAGAAAACCACAAAGTTCGATGAAACAGACTTTGTATCAATGCACCTTTTCGAAAATTAAAAAACCCTTCGAATTAAGTATGTGATGGATGGTGTAGATTTGAAATATGAAATATGTAACTTATGACCGAGTCCTTATTCATTTTACTTTCTGATTGAGCAATAATTAGTGAAAAGAAACCTAGTAAACTTTTCTACATAAAACGCGGACAATTAAATATTCAGACAGTTGATATACCACGCTAAACGATTCTATCAGCTGATTTCGGCGGCGGCACGGAATACGTCACAACGACCAGCGCCACAAATGCAACTGATAAAGAGACTGTGGTCACAATCACAGAGGCAAATACGAAGTAAAAGAAACCAGCATCGCAGTAATTTTTCGATTGCCTATTCACGGTTTCAGGGTTGAATGAGAAAGCTTGGAATGCAGCTAAAAGCAAAATAATGTTATTTTTAATTTTTTAATTGGCAAATCTGGAAAATACGTCAATATTCTAAGAGATGGAGTGAAAAAATGATTCGTTAAAGAAACAGCTGAAAATGTGTCTGGATCACTGGTTTGTTCGCAAAAAAAGAAAAGCAGACACAAATTTTTTATTACAAGACTAACAGAAATACCATTCACATTGTTTTGAATTTTGCAATTAACGCAAGTGATGGCCGATGTAAAGTCGCCTATATTCGTTTAAAAACAAATAATGAAATTTTATCCGTGCCAGCATATCATACTCAATACGTTCACAAATGTATTTTAACTGCAAAAGAATAATGCTATTTTGCAGCGTTATTTCGAGCTTTAAGTCGAGAAACAGCAGCCAGTTAGTTAAAAATCGGAATTTCCAGGTATTGAAGGCAAAAACTGAAAAAACTAGAAAACTGGCTTCGTCATTGCTACATACCATTATTAAACTCCGTATTTTACTGCTAAAGTTTGATGAATGGCCGGTTCAATTAGATACCCGGGGAGCACGCAAGGGCAGAGAAGCCTATAATGTGGGAGACACTCAACATAAAAATTACCAGAAAACTGATGGTATTGATATGGGCAACAAAGAATTGGTCGTACGAAAAAATTGAAAAAAATATTATAAGAAAACAGTAAAAATTGCAAAAACCTAAGTTATGAAAAAGAATTCAGGAAGGCTGGTCAAATTGACAAGGGTCTGTTCTAATTCCTTCAAGTTCATTACCCATGTGGGCAGTGGCTGATCCAGGATTTTCCTAAGGGAGGGGGCGGTACCCCTAAGGGTGGCGGAACCCTGACTTGGGCGGAAAAATTAGCCGTTTTAATTCGAAAATCGCTAAAAAAATCGGTCAAAAATCCTTAATTTTGCGCACTATTTTGGGTCAATGGGGGGCGGCCCCCCGCCCCTCTAAATTCGCCCTTGCATGTGGGGGGGGGGTGAGTTGGGTCGGGAAGTCGGCCGGAGATCTATAGTCTATTTCACGTAACTTCGTGCATAAATTCTAAGAATTTTCATCGACACTAAGCCGAGGGTTACGATAATTATATATCAGATCAATGCTATAACCGCAATCTGTCAGCTTATTGTTGGAGATGCTTTTAAAAATTATGACCGAAGTGGGTGAAACAGACTATAAGTTGATTGTGTAATTGGTACAAATAATAAAACAGCGATAATCTGTCGCTTCCAATTGTACATACACTGATGTATTTCTGAGTTTCGCTAAACTCTATACTGCAGATAAAATCGAAAGATTAAAAACTAATAATAATAACAGGATTATAAATGTTTCACGAAACTGTGTATACGGGGCTAGCAATTTCCAAAATTGTGTGCATCGCAAAAACGATTTTAAATTGTGCAACGATTATGATATAGGTACCTAAACCACAAGGCAATCGTTTGAAGGAGACACAGAGGTGGAGGTAGTTTGGAGATCTCGCCTTGATCCCGGAAGACATAAGAGAAATTTTTCACTGAGGGAACGAGTGAAATTACGGCCAAGAACCGTGAAAAACAAAACTTTTTTGCAAAATCATACACATGAACGAACTTATGATAAAGCAGACGCTGACAGCACCAAGCAGAGCATACGCTAACACCTTCCAGAGCAGTTTGTTCACCGGGACAAAAGGTATCGCATGCATGACGGTGGCAAGGATGCCCAAGAGACACGTGACCGCGAAGGAGACAGGCAACATCGGTGCTACGCGGCAATTTCCAACGTTTGAAAACCCTACAGATACGACTGGATTGATAAGGAGACTTACATAAACTGTGGGTGGTACCTATATTGAACTCTTCCCTACCAAAGATGGGGAATGGATCTCAGGGGGCCCTTGAATCCAAAAAGTTCATGTAGACCCCGAATTTCAAATTTTAAACTTTTCTCCTTTCTTACGGTTTTTTATTTTTCTTATAATATCCGTTCCATTGAGACATACATATAACAGAACAGGGAGATGGGGGATCCTCCGCAACCAAAGTTGGTCGTCCCCTTATACCTCTCCAAAGCGTGAAAATTTTTGATCTCACCCTCGATTTTTGGAAAAATTTATTTTCGGCCCAAAATTGGACGTGGTCCCCCCTTAAAAATTGCTGGGGACCCTCACCACACATGGACGAAGGGGGCTGGGGGTTTACACTCCAACATAACTTGTAAAGTCCCCCGCAGATTACTGTAGACCTCCAGAATTCCATTTTTAGTGATATTTTTCACGGATTCTTTGCTATTTCACCCGACCAGACCCACATCAGAATTTTCTCGCTGCCCATGTATGACCCCCAGCCGAAGTTTTGAGCCGTTACATGTATGGTTCCGTTCACAGTGTGAAACATATTGAACCGTGATATCAGCGAAAGTCTAAAACAAACATTTGTTTATTACTCTTGATGCGATGTAATAGGTAAGAGAATATTAGAAAGGATCGTATTCTCATTTTTACTTTTTACCTGGAAATATTCAACCATAGAATCTTATAATTTTTAGTTTCAGTTACTTTCTCATGACATTGCACTTTTGTATAATGTCTTGATTAGTTGGTATATACAAATATAACGAGTGACATTGTTATAATGCATGCAATACCAACTTCCTCTTGATGGATCGTAAAAAATGTAAATAATTATTCAATTACCTATTATTAATCCAATAATGCAAATGACGACGATGATTGGTTCCACTACATAAGGCACGCCGTTTTTGACAACATCTGTGTAAAAACACGCTTTCGCGATTCAGGAAAATGTATTAACCTACAATAAAATTATAAAATTAAACTTAGAAGAATCTAAAACTTGGATATTTTATGGGTGAGTAAAATTTTAAAGGTGTGTGAACTTACTAATAGAGGTGCTTTTTGAAAAGTGGAAACCTTAGATGGACCTGGCCACACATTGGCGTGGATTGGGATTAACTGACACACCTGTCTGCTTATTGTCATATCCACAAGTGAGCGTGGAGGATTTTGGGGGTATGCACCCCTCAGAAGACTGAATATTCCCCAGAAATCAAAATACCACCCAGAATTCAATTTTTGATTCTTTTAGCGATTTTTTATGCCAATAGATAGTGCTCGATGAGAAACCTTGAAAAATGGTGTTTTTATCGCCATAACACCGCTTTTAAGACCATTGTTTGACCTTTGAAAAGTCTTGCACGCCCACCCCACCCAAATTTCGGTGCTGCCCACCTATGGTCATGTCCTTCCAGTTTTCCTTTTTTTATGACATCGAACATAATTCTCATATCCTTTTTATTTCAGTTTTACACTATTTGCATGGGCTATTTTACCAACATATGCAGCTACAGGACCATTTCATCGCGCGGTAATATTGGTAGCCGAGTACACCTGAGTAGGACCTGGGAATATTTGAGGAGCCTGTTTTGTAAAAAAAGCACTTTAATGTGAATTGTAGCGTTAACATTCTCGTAAAGTCATCCAAATCTTGGTCGTGAATTTATCTTGAATAATCTGAAGTTTATCAATCAGGATTACGTATCCTTATAGAGAAATACAAACGGGGCAGAGAATTTCTAACTGGTATACGATGATTTCCGCGTTTAACATGATGTTCAACAAGTATTTAGAACTTAATTCAATTTCAAATAGTTGGTACCTAGGTACCTACCTACCTATATAAAATCCCAAAATTAATGTGGAAGTGCTAAATTATTTTAGCTGACTCGAGTTCTCATCGATACAACTATACCAATAAATAACGATGATACGGCGCGAAGCACCGGAAAATTTGTACGTTTTTTTGCCTTCTTGAACTTAATTTTTGAAGACACCGCTGTCAGTATGCCCTTTCGCTGTCAGCTACTCGATTAGACGGAAAAATCGGTAAACAAGCAGAAGACTCGCAAGACGGTCTGCGAATAAAAAATGATGCAAGCGATTAGCCGCTATTGTATCAACGCTTTTTTAGGAACGATTAGTACGATTTTAGCTTGTTCAAACTAAAAAACTTGACTAATGAATATGATAAAGTTTGCCTACTTTTCAAAATTTTAAAACGGCTGAAACAAGGTTCATCATCTAGAAACTCTTTCCCGCGTAACAAAAACTATCTTTTATAGGAATATATGAATAGCATGTGATCTGGAAATACGTCAGCCTAACAAATAAGTAAGAAACCAGCTATAAACTGTAGAAGTTAACCGAATGTGAAGTGATATTCTGTTGTTTGTTCTTCTTCTCTTTTCACTGTTATAACATGGGATGAGGGCACAGGTTTGACATTTGCTTCCGCCCTTGTGATTTTCACTTTTTCCTCTTTCGTTGGCTGCTGGGAGGTTCCATTGTCGACTCGTTTGAGATCTGGCGTTTTAGCGTTTGATGCTTCTTCTAATCTGAATATACATTTAGCAATAATTGTTCTCGCAATTCAGCAAGAACTGAATTCAGAAGAAAAATGCTTTCATCACTCAGATCGAAATGTATATACTAATTCAGAAATAAATAATTGTAGATTAAAGTCTTAAGACGAGTTAGTCTTTTACGTATACAGCGTTTTGTTATACGTATCTAATTATAAATTTGGGAAAGGAAATTTCCAGTATAATGAGGAGATTGAAAGTAAATTTGGATAAAAATATTCAATAAAGTGAATTCGCTATTAAAAACCATTAAAAATCATTGGTCTTTTATTTGCAAATCAAAGCTAAGTCGCGTACTTACTGTCTCGGAGATTTTGTCACAGATGTGTTTGAGTCCTCTTCTGAAAACGACAGTGGCAGAGAATAATCGCTGTCTTCATCTGGCTTAGTGCCAGGTGACGGGGCAGAGTCCTGCAGTGGTATATTTGAAGGCTGCGGAACCGGATTGTTCTTCGCACATTTAATGCTAGCAATTGACCAATTTTGACCTTTATTGGATGTCATTGTAAGGTGCAATAGATTCGAAGAACAATATGAACAACACGACCGCTCTGCAGCAAAGCTTTAGCACAACTGTAGTGCTTCCAAAATGTAAACCGCTTTGTGTACATAAGCATCAAAGTACAGTTTACGATGGTTGAAGAGATAAATGCGTAAAATTCAATGTTGCAGTCTGTTTTGCTAAAAAAGTTAGAACGCATATGAAAAGCAATATATGTAAATAGATTTTCTAATCTGGCGCATGGAGTTCCTCGAAAACCAAACGTGCTTATTACTGTATGCATCTTCCGCGTGCACAAGCTTTTGTAATCCACTTCTGATTGAGCAAAAAGTAATTTTTCTATCGAATTTTTTAAAGTTACTAAAAAAGTGTAGGCAGGTAGGTATGAGTTTGTAGAAGCGTAAGTCTGAAACCAATTTCGTGGTACTGAGTGGTCTGACAAAAAGTTTTACACCTTCCTCAGCAAAAATCTTAGTCAATCGCCGATAAGAGTTAAATTCAAAAATTGTTAGAAATTAATTCTTTATATTCGCAAATGATCTTGTATGAAGAATCTATAGTCTGTTTCACATAACTTCGGCATACATTTTAAGAAATTTCATCGACAGTAAGCCGAGTGTTAATATATTTATATAAAATATTAATGCTATAATCGCAATCTGTAAGCTTATTGTCGGAGATACTTTTTAAATTTATGACCGAACTTGTGCGAAACAGACTATAACTAGCAAAGAAAAATGCTCCGATGGAACAAAAAAGATGAATATACTTGGAACTGTGAATTATTAAGGATGTAAAAGGAGGGGACTAGGAAAAATCTACCTTAAGTCGCAAAATCTGCTAAAAATCCCGCTCTCTAAGCAACGCAAAAAATCGAAGTATATTCTGCGGCCTCTAAAAAGTGTCTTTTTTAAATAATTTTCAAAGTTTCAGATGAGAATGTATGAACGAAATCTGTAATGTTTATTTTTAAAATTGCTGGCAAGTAGCAACGCTGACTAGCTTCGTATCCTGATTGATAGAAAACTAAGTGGTATTGTATTTAAAGTGTTTTATTTTGTTTTGAGCATTTAAGCAAGCAAAGCAGGGGCCGATTATTAGTGCACACAATCGTTAAGGGCATGCTAGTGTACCTACATTTAGTCTGTTTCAAGTCAACTTACACGTTTCCTATTATTTTAATTAATTCATTCAATTGGCTTAGAAAGACTGTTAGTTCACTCAACATCATTTCCCATAGCTACTGCGTAGCTAATGTGCTGCTTTTTCAATCATTTTATGGTTAAATATTCATTCTAATCTGTTGGCCGTAGAATATACTTCGATTTTTTGCGTTGCTTAGAGAAAGTGTGATTTTTAGCAGATTTTGCGACTTTAGGTAGATTTTTCCTAGTCCCCACCTTTTACATCCTTAATAATCCACAATTCCAAGTATATTCATCTTTTCCGTTCCATCGGAGCATTTTTCTTTGCTAATACCCTATTTTTCATTAGCATGATTACAGTACATCAGTCAGTAAACACACGCACCACAATAATGACAGCAGTCCAAGAACGCGGAAAACAATATTGTTCTTAACATTAGCATTATCCTTTTTAAACAAGACAATCCTTACATTATTTTAACAGATCAAAGTTTTTCAGCATAAACTTTACGCAAATATCAAGTGTAAAGAACACTAACGCTCAGATTTGGAAGTAAAATAAATTTGTAGTATAAACTACATATTACCAACAAATGAATAGTGCAAACTTTACACTACTAGGTGTATAGAAAACTAACAGTCAGATACCCAATTCTGATTATACGTAGAACATTTTGAAAAGAAATTAAGCTTCCGCAAGGCTCTAGAAATAAAGTTAAGATGCAGTGTAAACTTTACACAACCACAGAGTGTAAAGAAAATTCCAGTCGGATTCGTAATTCTGATATTACTGTGATAATACGATCAACATTTATGAAAAGAATAATTCTCCACAATGGACCGATGACAAATAAATATCAGATGTGAACCACTTTACACCACTGTTGTGTGCAAACAAACTGGCGCATCATCATTTGGTTTCCGGTTCATTTTAAAACTTGAGATTATGTCCAGACTCATAACCCAGAACTTTACTGAAAAAAACAAGACAGAAACACGTTTAACTCCCCCATTGTTTTGACTTTACACCTCCCGAAAAAGCTAAATACTGATGTAAACAAACGCAATTTGCTGTGACGCGTACCCCTTAGAAAGTACTTTATTTTTATCCTATTCGACCTCGCCCGACTTCTGAACAGAGAAAGTGGCGAACAAAAAATATACAAACACGTATTTTCCACTCCACCACATTGTGAACTTTAGAAATCTGAACCTAACACCCCATTGAATGTAAACAAATTCGGTTCCGGCCAGATTATTGCCCTTTGATTGTAGTACGTTTGTATGTGCCAAACTTATGTTCCGCAAAATATTTGATATGATTTACCAATCAAAATACGAAAAAAACCTGTTTTTTCGCCTACTTTACACCTCGGATTTCGAACTTTACACCCCATTAAATAACTCAATATTATGTTTTTTGAACGCGGCTTGCTTCGACGTGTAGCCATTAGAAGTTACTTTATTTCTATTTTATTTAATGAACCCCAACTTATAACTGAGCAAGTTTGCAGAAATCTTGGAAAAAATCTGTTTTTTTACTTATCCACTAGAGTGTAAAGTTTAAAACCCTGTTACTAAGTGCGTATTGATTGTAGAAAAGTTTGCTGGTAAGCACAAGATAGCCCTTGATCCGTAGTACATATCTGTCAGGAAAAAGTTTCTAAAACTCATAACCGGCGTTGTTGGCAGACATAAACAAGTCGAAAACTCGGCCAGAATGTGTCTTTTCACCTCCAGATTTTCGCACTCTTTACACTCCCATTCGAGTACTGAGGCGAAATTCAAAAAACAAAAAAGTGTTATCTGCAGAACCTAAGTAGATGAATAAGTCAAATGAAGTGCATGGTTTTGCCGAAAGAATTAAAAAAATGAAAAAAGTTAGCATTCAGAAGATTCGAAGCCATCATTCTTTCTTAAACACCGCATCCGAGAACGGAGTTGTCAACCACTGCGCCAACTCGACATATCGACAGATTTCAGCTTGATTATACTATTTTGAAAAATATTCATCATTCTACTGAAGTTTAAGAATAGTGCATTTATGATGATAAAAATAATTATTTATCAAAGACGAGTCAAAAACCTCTGAAATAAGAAAAATCTGATCAACAATATGCAATACGGAGTTATCTATCGGCATTAGAAAATAGATGTAGGTATAATTCGAAGTTCACTGCTTCATACCTCAACAAACACTGGCTGTAGAAAAGTTGAAAGGTCAGATTCGTTATTCTGACCTTACGGAGAACATTTAAAAAAATTCATCATCTACGACGCTCTGGGCGCAAAAATGCTTCTCGGTGTAAACTTTACACTTGTGCTAGTAACGCAATATTGGGTGTATGGAAACAAAATAAGCTGGGATCTGTAACGCTAATATCAGGGCACCTTTAAAGCATAATTAGCATGTTCCGCTTACTTAGCGTAGTAGTTGAAGAAATATCGTTTTTCGTCTCGAACCCTTTACACTAAAACGATCACAGATAAAGAAATATTGCATTATAAGAGAAAAATTCAGTTTTGAGATTTTGCAACCCTCTACATTATAAAACTGATTGGACTGCACAGAAACCAAAATTGACTTAGATAAGCTGAAGGACACGCAAAGAGTAAAAAACACGTATACTTTACACTTTTGTGCAACAACCATTGAGTGTAAAGAAATTTAAGGTCAGATTTGTAATCTACAGCTCAGGGGCAACATTTTAAAAAAATTAGCCCTCCGCCAATTATCTGATTTCTCGGTTTACACTTTACATGCTCATTGCTAAGTCAGTATTTAGTGTGAACAAAAAAAAGACAGGCATCGAATTTTTTTAATTATCCATCGATTAAAAAAACTGCACCTCCCAGGTGTGTGCCGTTGTTGCTGTGAGGGGGGACTCAAATTTCGCACTGTAAACGTAGGGCGAACCTACGTTCACTTGTCTTACTTATGCCCGAAACTTAAGCTCATGCGCTCGCACAAACGGCGACTCGGGGGTAAGTGGCCCGGCCTATCAAGATAGCCCGGCCCTCTACTGCACGCACCTAGTGAAACTTACTTACTTAACCCCTATTTGAGATTAAGTACCTAAATAACGTAAGTTCCCCGAAAACCTAATTGAGGGCTCAAAAAGATTAATGTTTAACTTGTTTTGGGACCGAATTCCGGTGCTTGAAAATATTGAGGGTTCCTAATGTAGTGTAGCACAAGGACAGAAAACAACAGCACGGAAATTCGAACCGAGCCCAATCATCGTTCATTAAATAATTAATAATTTTTATATTTTTGGACAGAAAATTATGAAGCAATTAAAAACGCGACAGCATGAAGATGCATGCTGCCGACTGTCGTGTTACACTAATCGGGTAAAATAAACAATGTAATTACGAGGGCACATGGCCCGCCAACGGCATACAACAAATGCCGTTATGGCACACAAAAATATAAGAAAGGGCGCACGGGCGAAAAGAACCTGCCCAATGCGCGACGAAACACACTGTTAAAAAAAATGTTGTAAGTACACAAAAAAGTTGTGAGTAATTGGCTGCCACAACAATTATGTGTCCCAGCTACATAATAATATTGTATTCCGTCCACCGAAAAATATTGTGTAGGTCCTACATAAAAGGAAGCCCATCCGCATTCCACGGGGCACAATGATATTGTGTTGAACCAGCAGTTTTTTCTGTCGATCCAACATAACTTTTTTAACATCCTGTTTCACATAACTTCGTGCACGAATTTTAAGAATTTTTTCAAAAGCAAGCCAACGTATTACAATATTTATATAAATCAATGTTATAATCGGAATCTGTAAGCTAAGTCTGAGCTAGTTTTGAAATTTATGCACGAAGTTTTGTGAAACAGACTATGGTTGAAGAATAAAACAGAAATGTACCTAACTAATCGTCAGATTTTTTTCAATTTCTATTATAACGTCAACAAAATAAAGTGATATGACACTAGGTTTTAAGCGCGAATCATGAAAATTTCGATGAACAAAACATTAACAATAACTCAATAGCTATGCGCACATGACAACAGTCGCTTGAAAATCACAACATGGCAATTAACAGATTATGCTCGAAAAAATAAGGCAAACGGAATAATCGAGGCAATGAGCTGAGCGAGACAAGTGAGACTTTAATACTGCAAGAAAATGCTACCTACATGCGCTTATCAAATAACGCATAACAAGGTAAAGCAATCAGACTATAACAAAATGACAAGTTAAAAGCAGATCAGATGAAAAGCTATCAGACCAGCTTAATGCACTGGCGGATCCAGAATTTTCTGACAGGGGCGGATGGAATCCAAATTTTCATTGTATAAAAATTGATTATGCTTAAATTACATACCCTTTTGGTGTTTTTGATAAGCAGAAATATTTCTCATTCAATAAAAGTAAAGAATTTTCCGAAATTTGTTAAAAGTCGCAAAATGAATGTATAAATTGCCACAAGTAGCCAACAAGGCATTAGAGAAATCATTTTGAAAAGCTACAATATCTTCGCCCTTCAGAAGAACTACGTTTCTGACGTAAATTCAAGTTTTTTGAGCGCCAAGAGACAGGACATATCTTTAATGAATGCTATCCCGGAGCGAAAAAGTGAAAAATCATAATAAAAATGGCTAAAATCATGAAAAAATACACGTATTTCTTCACTGCAACCCCCACCCCCGATTTTTGGGAAAAAATTGATTTTTTGGCCATTTTTATGTGATTTTTTAGCATTCTTGAACAAGAATTTGAAGTCACCTATCCTTCCCCCTAAAAATGGCCGGGGACCCCCTACTAAAATTTTGAGCCATTATATCTCTGCCTTCGGCCCTTCTAAATCCGCCAGTAACTTACGTTCACATATATGGTAAAAAAATCTAGGATCGATAAAAGTGATGGAATTAAAATTCACAATAACCCGCATGTACGAGTACATAGTCAAAAGAAAAATTTTTAAAACTAATCAATAGAATTTAAAGCACGCAGAATATTGCTGAGCTTGACCGATGGCTTTTTGTCAGTCGTTCCTATTTTGAGCACAGTTCTTTGCAGGAATTCCAGCACCAATCGTGCGTTGTATTGCAGATCAAATATATAGTGATAGACGAGCAAGTACACTGTTGCTTCCGAAAAACTCGATAGCCCTTCGAGCAAAACACGCTTTTCAGCAAAAATTGAATACTTTGGTAGAGTGTCGCTATCGGCAACTACAGCTATGAAAGCTCCCTCGTCTATTTCCATATTTCCCGTGAGTATAGATTCGACTTCGAGCGGCTGCAACATGCGAAATAAGAAATAAGAATACAATTGCCAAGCATTTTGCAGTAAATTTTTGGCGCGAATTCAGAGCAGTCGAGAGGGGGATGGGGGAGGGGCGCACGCCCCATGTTGCCACTTGGGCACAAGAGAGGATATTTCAAAATTATTTCATGATCTTAGCCATTTTAAAGCATGGTTTTGAATTTATCTGGCGTTTCATGCCATTAAAACTCAATAATGACATTTACATACTGACTTTCTTTGGCTTCCGAAAAGCTTTATTTTCATGTCAAATGAACTTCAAGCGGGGATGCGTCCATTCCCATGACATGTACAGGAGGAAGTGAAGGTTCAAAAGCAGAAGAAATTTTGTAATAAAATCAGAAAAAGTCGGGAAAAATGAACAACATATAGGTAAAACGATGATTACGTCATGCAAATCATGAAAAATCTGATACTTCTAAGGAAGCCAATACTTTGAAAAAGCTTGAAAAAGCGCTCTCTAAGGAAATTTTTAGAAAAATTATGGAAACATTTTAAAAATTGACAAATCTGGGGATGTGAAGTTTTTGGCCAAGGGTGAAAAATTTTTTCTGTGATTCAATACCCCAAACCCCAAGATAATATATGATCCAGACCAGTTTACTCACTGTAGCCTACGATAATGCATACGTGCTGACTAAGTGGAAAAGCAAGGGACACTTGATGTCAAGATTATGATTTTGCCCTTCATCGAACATAATATAGCCATACCTCAAACACTCTGAAGAACATCGACGGATCTTCGTGTAACAAGCCTGGTAAAGCTCGCAAAGCCTCTTCACGCGTTTCAGTCAAAATCAAATCAGAGCTATCGTCGGGAGCCTAAAAGAAGAATAATAAATTTGAGTCTAAAGCCAATTTCTCAGATAAGCACTTTTCAATAGTAGTTCTTTTTTTATAAACTTCAACCATTTTAATGCAGCCAAATTTATTCATTCAATGGGAGATCCATTTGACCCAAGGCTATATTTAATGAAGTAATTTTCGTCATTTTGGCTCAGGCGCGACAAAAAAATGGCATATTTCATATAGCTTTTTGAGTAAAAAAATTTTTTCCAAGAAAGTTCTAATTTTATGATTTCAATGGATAGAGCATGTCGAGAAAGGTCAAAAAATGCGGTTTTTGAGGGCTAGCCCTGCGATTTTCTCAAAACATGGACGATTATATGTTGAGTCCGCCCCCCTTGGCCGGATGCTGAACATGAGCCTGATTTGACCAAACATATAACATGGAGAACGGGGGATCCCCACCCACTGTCCCCTCCATTCTCCCCAGAGCCAGAAAACTTTGGATCCTCCTTTAAATTTTTTGAAAAAAATTTTAATTTTTGGCCATTTTTGTGCGATTTCAACATTTTTTAACCAAAAAATTTGAAGTCAATTACCCCCTAAAAATGCTTGGGGATCCCCTTCCCAAAAGTATGCATCTAATAGAGGGTAGGCAGAATCTCAAACTTTTCTAGCAATGTCGAAAATAGGCCGGAAAACTCGTCCATACGCTTCATGTACCTAGCTGATTCTTGATTAACCCCTTTGACATGGAAAAACCCGAGAAATTTTGGAATTTTCTTGCTAAAAACGCACTAAAATTTGCGTAAAAATCGATACAAAGCGCCTAAAAAATACGCGAGAAATCTTTCTAAGGACTAAAAATTCAATTTAGGCATAGAAACTACTGTTCTGACATAAAAAAGAGTTTTATACGGCTAAGAATACCAATAGATGTCACAAATGATCACGAAACGCGCCAAACACAAAAAACTTTGGAAAAAATCTTGATGTTAGAATTCCTAAAAGCATGAAAAATATTCCTCATTTCATTCAATTACTATTCTGATAACATACACAAGGAGACAAAGCCTCGCCACATGTGGGCGTGGGGGTTGGGGGTATGCATCCCCCAGAAGGCGAATTACCCAACAAGAAATAGCAAATTTCCAAGAATACCGCCCAGAATTTTATTTTTCAGAATTTTTTTGCTTTTTTCTGGTTTTTTTTCAAAAATGGTGTTTTTCCGCCATAGCATCGTTTTTAAGGCCAAAAACTTAACTTTTAAAGATTTTTGCACCCCCCCGAACTTTGGAGCTGCCCACCTTTGATCCTCGCCCGAATTATAAATGCTAGGAGAAGGCGTCTGTAATGTTTTCTGCACTCAGCTTCCTTTATTTTAATGTTTACAAAAAATCAAATACGTACTTGCTTAAAGAATTATGATTATTTTTTAGTACAAAAATATACATTTTCGTATCTTAGAATATTGAACATTGCCATGTAATCTGAAAACCGCAATCCCAAATAATATGCCAAAATCGCTTAGGCTAAGGTTTAGACTGTACAGAATATTATGTACCTCGTCACCTAATCCAGTGCCTTCAACCGTCGATCGTTGTTTACACAAGCTCAGGATTTTCGGAACGATCGCATCTAGATTTTCGTACCAAATCGAACTTATGTTGATATTAGTGATGCGATAAAATTCATCCAAAACCTTTAAAATACGAGAAAATTCAAATATAATAAATGAATCATTCATTCTGCAAAAAAAGAATTTTTACACATTGGGAAAATCATTATTAAACACGTAAAACTATGCCCTGCCAGCCACACATGCACACAGGGAGGGGCAAGAGGGAATATTACCACTGCTGAAGTATACAAAAATTAGGTATTGTTATTGTAAGGTAGTTTGAGCTGAAAATAGTGCATTTTCAAGCTGGATTTTATCCCTTCCTGACTGACCTGACCCGACCTTGTGCATCTATGGTGCCCACGTGCAGTGGAAATCTCCATCAAATTCCCAAAATCATGTACATATGCGTATCACGATAGGTAGACATGGGACAGAAACCCAATTCTTGAGAGCGAAGGTCCGAGACAAAAAGCCAAAATTTGCAATAAAATTTTAATGCTGAGAGACTAAAGATTTACAGGGGGACCACTCTTCAAGTTCCTGAAGTCCCCTATGCCTATGACGTGGGTAGTCCAAGAGTCAACCAGTGAGGTTCTTTAAGCTAAAAAGCTACATAAAATATGTGTTAATGTGTATTATCATTTAAAAATTACAACAATTAAAAATTACAACAATAGCTATGTAGCCACTTTGGCCGAAAAAACATTGCCATATAGTCTTTTTTTGAGCTCAGAAAATTAGCTATATACATACCTGGGCAGCACCAAGATTCTGGGGGGGGATGTGAAAATTTTTAAAAGTCAAATTTTTGGCCTTAAAAACGGTGCTATGGCGAAAAAAACATCATTTTTGAACGTATCTCGTCGAGCTCTATCAATTGGCATCAAAAAAAGCAAAAAATTTCAAAAAAATAAAATTCTGGGGGGGGGTATTTTCGAAAATTCGCCATTTCTTGTTGGGTATTTTGCCTTCTGGGGGGTGCAAACCCCCCCCACGCCCAGGTATGGCTATATAGCCTTTCTGGCTTCAAAAAATTAGATCAATAGTCTTTTTTGAGTTCAGGAAGGTTTTTTAGTCGTCTTTCTTGAGTTTTAGAAGCATATTTAGTCATTTTCCTGAATCAAGAAAGAGCTATGTAGCTAATTTTAGTGCAAAATAACTGTAACGCTATGTATTCAAGTCCTTAGCGGCTGTATAACTTGTCTTTGGACCAAAATAATTAATAGCTGATTTTCTGAGCCCTGAAAGACCAAAGAGCCCTTTTCATGAAGCACTTAGCTCTCAATCAATTCTCAGTCCCCCCCAGAAAGCTCGTACTTGCGCACCTATGCTACACAAGAGAAAACTTAAAATAGCATAGTCCCGGACTAAATGAAAAAATCGAGCACAACAACAAAATACAATTCACCGTCTGAAAACTTTTTCAAGGCATCCGTGTGTTCGAAAAGAGCTTGTAGAACTTTCAAAATCGGCACGTAAACCATTTTGAAAACTCGCCCTGATTCCGAGCTGATGGACATTTCTTCTGAAAAAAATTAAAAAAATAGTTACCTAGGCCTAAAAATTACGCAAATAAATTTGGGCTATTGTTGATACAAAACATAATATGAGGGGCGGAAGAACCTCATTTTTGTATTTGCAGAATTTTCCGTGTACATGTACAACAAATTTTGGGATAACAAAAGTATGAAGATTTAAAATTTTCACAGCTTTGGCCACAACAGCATTGTCTGAAAAAGTCATAAAAATTTTTCGGTGATTCGCCCCATTTCGAAAAATTAATTACCAGCATTATTCAACATCAAAAATAGAGAAGTTAACAAAGCATAGCATACCATAGAAATGACAATTAGAAATTGTGACTCATGGGAGGGACATATATGCACATGAGAAGGGTTGATGGGGGTATTGCCTTCCGCTGAAGGGTCCGAAAGTTAGGTACCCACTGCCGAGCGACATGAGCCGAAAAATGTGTATTTCTATCTAATTTTGGCGTACAAAATAGCCAAAAGCTCGCTTAAGTACCTACATACAGTAAAAACTTCGAATTTTACCCCTCCCTGGCCCCAAAACCTCAATTTCGCTTCGCCCTGGCCATTTATGCCTTGTGCATCTATTTTTAGGGTTTAGCTGACCTGCGAAAATTTTGCGAGGGGAATCAATCCATAGTAATTTATAAGAAAAAATGTAAGAGCGTAAATCGCCTCATTTAACAAACTTTTATACAAAATTATAATGCAACTTTTTACTCAACAAAGGGTAGGTACATAAACATCATGCCTGACACATATGCACACTGGAGTGGGGGGCATAGGTGGGCGGCTCCAAAATTCTGAGGGACGCAAAAATTATTAAAAGTTAGATTTTTGGCCTTAAAAACAGTGCTATGGCTAAAAAGACTATTTTTGAACGTATCTCATCGAGCTCTATCGATTGGCATAAAAAACCCGAAAAAAAGCAAAAAATTTAAAAAAATGAAATTCTCGGGCATTTTCGGGTATTTGCCATTTCTTGTTGGGTATTATGCCTTCTGGGGGGTGCATACCCCCACACCCAGTTATGGTGGGAGTATGATGGGGTATCCCCTCTACCACAGCTTTTGAAAGGCATAGCCCCTCAGGCCGCTGTGGGATCAAATCTATTGCTCGAACCATGGAAAAGCGTCAAATAGCATCTAACAGCATAATTATGTAAGAATAGTACTTGCTTTTCTAACAGCAGAACGTTCAATTCGTTCATTCACACTTTTCTTCCATTATTTTGCTTATATTTAATGTTTCAGATCAAAGTATCATATTTATTCTTACTTGTTTTCATCCTAATTAAGGCATGAATATTGATGAAAAATTAAATAACGATTTAAGCCCCAAATTTCTACAATGTTTAAAAGATTATTCATGTACCCTCAGGAAAATCGGTTTACCCCCTCCTAGAGCTTATGACCATGTGCATGTATTATACCATAGATGCACACGGTCAAAAGCTCTGGGAGGGGGTAAACCGAGTTTCCTTGGGGACGGGGGGTAAATGCAGTGTTTTTTGTACAAGGTCCATTTGTACATGTACAAAGATGGTCCCCAAAAGTCGTTGTACGTTTTGTACATGCAAATTTTTGCGTGCTATAATATGGTATACAAGCGTTTTTAGTGTGGTTAAACAGCGTTTTACGACCTTTTGTAATGAATTTCAGCCGATTTTTAGGTTTCCGACGGCAAAAAACACTGAAAATTGCCTCCAAACGGCGCGGAGCGCCGAAAAATTTGACATTTTTGCTTTCTAAATGCAAATTTTGCCATTATAAAGACATATAGAACAGTTAGTTACTCACTTCGGCGCGAAGCGCCGAAAATTTTTGCGAATTCTGCTCTATTTGACGCGTTTTTGGTCCAAAATCGCCTGAGGGGGGTATGCCTTCAAAAAGTTGTGGTAGGGGGATACCCCCCATACCCCCAGTGTGCATGTATGTATTATACCCATACATGTGACTGGGGGAATGGGGATCCCCAAAGTCAGCTGAGCTGCCCCCTCCCCCAAAGCCAGAAAATTTTTGACTCGCCCCCCCCCCCCCGATTTTTGGAAAAAATTGATTTTTCGGCCATTTTTATGCGATTTTTTGGCGTTTAAATTGAAGTCGCTAACCCCACCCCTTCTTCCCTTAAAAATGGCCAGGGACCCCCACTCAAAATTTTGAGCCGTTACATCTCTGATTATACCCGGTGCTACATATGGCAATTGACGTGTAAAATATCGTTTCCGAAGGTAAGCCGTGCTCAGGGGCTGCCTAGCATCCAACAAGGCCGGTATTTGATCCAATAACTGTAATCTGTCTCCATCTGCAGACAATTTTTTCGAGAATTGATCAATCAGCCCAATTAATTGGAAGCTCCTTAGCTCGGAAAACGTATCAAAAACATCTTGTATAAGATATTCTGGAATGTGGTACACGACTTGCATCTTCAGGAACAACAACGCTATCGTTCGTTCAATGTCCTTATGAGTGGGCGCCTGCTCAGGTTCTGGGATCACATGAGTACTATTAGGCCCATTATCCTCATCTTCGGAAAACTCCTGCTCCACAATATCACTTTCAACTGGACAACTAACGGATTCACAAATATACTCCTTACGCAGAAGGCTTAAATTTATGGATTGACAGTGAGAGCGATAAAAGTGACTCGACCACGTCCCACTCACTCTTGTTGAGAACTCACACTTGCTAAATAAACACGCTATTTTTTCATTCAGGCGAACGTGGACATTTTTCATGTGCATAAATAGGTCTTTAATAGTCGAAAAACGCTGCTCAGTTGAACATATACGGCAAATGGTATTAACAGCTCCATTAGAAGATGCTTTAATTGTGCTATGAAAGCGACAAACGTGAACTGAAACACTGCGAATACTTTTAAAGGTAGACGGACAACCTTTATAAGGACAGGGAAAATTTATCCGGCTTATATGTGTTAATCGATAATGCTGTTGCAAATTACGTTTGGCAACAGTGGCGCCGCAGAGCTTACATACAAATGTTTTTGTTGGGTCCATCTAAAATATTTAAAAATTATAAAATCAACTCGTTTCGATTACTCATCTATTTCTTACAATTTGAAGAAATATCAGCTTAGCTAGAGCAGCAATAGGGCCGTTTTCAGGGGTTATTCAGGGGTGCAGAATAGAATCTGAGAACAATTTTTCCCTTCCCTTCCAATTCCTCATTAAAGCAAAATTCCAACCAGGTTTTACCCGAATTTTACAAATTAGATTGCATCCATTATTTTCCTTTTTTATTTTGGTCAGTCAGCTCCCCAGAGCAAGATCCTGAATAAGGGATGGGTCCAAGAAGCGGTGTTAACAGACAAAAGTGAAAATCATATCATACAAACGAGTTTTTCGCACACTAAACCCGAACGCCGTAAAAAACGTAAAAGATTTATGACGATTGACGAACCTAATATCTTAAACAATATACCTACCTTAACTGCCTACTTTTAATGCAGAAGGAATTGCATATAAAAACAACAATGAAAAACGATAAGTACCTAGCAGAAATGAAAATGAATTCAAGAAGTTTTCATTGCATTTCACCATTAAAGAAGCGCTGGAACTTCTTTTGTAATTTTTAAAGGGAAACTCATACGAAAAACCTTTGGTCTTTTTCATCACTGAATACCTTTTTCAATCCTCCTCCTAGGGAAAACCAAAAGTTGGATACCTATCTCAATAAAGGAAAAAAATTGCAGCATTATTCAAGCTGCGTGCTTCTTGCTAGATACCTAAGCTACTTACCTCCTATACCTATTTCTAGAAAACAAACTAACAGCAACGGTTCATGAGAAAAATAGGTAAGTACTAGGTATCCGTTGCACTAAGTAAGGGAACGAGCCTACTAGAAACTTAAAAATCTAGTGATTAAGAACAGGAGTGATAAACTACTAGAAGCCTAGAAAATACAAAAACTGGAAAGCTGAGCGAGCACACGATAGAGATGAAAAGCGGGTTGGGTTTTTCGACCCACACCCGACCCTTGTAACTAAAAGGATTAATTCGCCTCACCCGATCCGCAACGTTAAGTATCTGCCCGACCCAACCCGCAAAAATCCGCACATCTTTTGTGTAGTTAATCTAGGCCGATGCAACCCGCAGCCCAATGCTTTGCCCGACCCGACCCGCGGGTCGGGTTTTTGGGTTGGGTCGGATTGTCGGGCCCCAACTTTCCATCTCTAGCACACGGACAACACGTCTTGTCCACACGTGGGCGTGGGGGGGGTTTGGGGGGGGGGTTCTGACCCCCGAGTTCAAACCCCCCAGATTTCCGCAGACCCCCCCAGAATGCTATTTTTAGCCATTTTTAGAGCTATTTTTGGCCATTTTCCCAACTTTGACCCCCCCCCAGAATTTTGGTGCTGCCCACGTATGGTCTTGTCTGATCTTCAAAATTTCTAGGTACAGTAAACCACTTCAAGATAGCCGCGTACATTCACTTAGTAAAAACGGCTGTACATGCCTGTTAATATTTTTTTTTGTATTTCCTACACAACTTTCACGGAGCGCCATAGCTCGCAATCTGAACAAAATAAAGTTGTGTAAGTTAAGCACAAGTCGAAAATTTTCATGGTCTACACAATTTTTTTTTGTTCGTCGGACAGATCTGTCGTATCGACAGAAAATTTTTGTGCAACTACAACGATTTTTTTACAGTGCACTGACGGGAATTTCTGCAGCCACGCAGGAAAAAGGGGCATTCTGCTTGCAGATGGAGCTGGCAAAAAGAAAGCTGAGTCTAAAGGGGCGCAGCACAGATGGGCTGGCAGAAAAAGCTGAGTCTAAAAAGGGTCACGGCTTGCAGATGAGGCTGGCGAAAAAAGCTGAGTCTAGGAAGACTTTTTGGAAATCGAACGAACTCGTAAGTCGTAATAATAATGCCGAAAACTGCGCTCGCACGCAGTTTTAAACGAGATCACAAAAAAGGGGGCGTGGACCAGACGAACAAAGAAACGCGGAATGGATCTACGAGAATAACAATAGGCCTATGGGCAAAGCTTACGGTACAGAATGTGCACAAATGGAATGAAGCACAAAAAATAAGACACACACATATGACTTTTGGGCACACGTAAAATATGAGCACAGCACACAGTACCAATTTGTACTCAAGTCGCATTGAGCCCGAGTGCCCATTTTCCTATCCCGGATTTTTATTGAAAATATGTATGGGAAAGGAAATAAAAACAGGATAATTTTGGAGGGAAGGTGGTCCCAGGCGACACACTATATATGCGTTGCGCTTAGTGGTCGCATACGTGCAAATGGAAATTAAGCACGAAAATGAGCATCTGGGACAAACAGTCATCGGAATGTATGTATGTACAACGTAGCACAAAACAAATGGAATTTCGCGTTGAACCAACGCGGCGAAACAGTGTGTAGTGCCATCTCTACGAGCACTC
>JAVLUZ010000152.1:580829-689088 GCA_036768485.1 Mermis nigrescens | reverse complement strand
TTACAACTCTCGCTTAGCAAGCTCATTTTTCAAAACTTTTTCATAGTGATCAGATTAGTTGCGTTTAGTTTGGAATTGGTGGACGGTCGTTATTTTATTACTCGGCTTAAATAAACCAAGTGACTACCTTTTTGATTATTTTCTTCATCGCAAATTCAAACACCCAATTTTCAATTTGAAAATTGACCCATTTTTCAATTGAAAATTGATCCAATTTTCAATTTGAAAATTGAAAATTGGGTGTTTTCAATTTCAAAAGTCACAACACATTGTGCTTGTGTATTGATTGAGTGAGGATTTGCAATGTGAATTCGTTAGTTAAATTTTTGTGCTTGATTATAAGTGAACTGCACATTAAGAAGAAATAACTTAATGCAGTTTTAATTTGAAAATGGATGGTGTCAATAAGGTTGTCTTGTTTAAAAAGGATAATGCTGATGTTAAGAACAATATTGTTTTCCGCGTTCTTGGACTGTTGTCATTATTGTGGCATGTTACTGATTGTGTTTACTGACTGATGTACTGAAATCACGCTAATTAAAAGTAGTGTACTAGCAAAGAAAAATGCTCCGATGGAACAAAAAAGATGAATATACTTGGAATTGTGGATTATTATGGATGTAAAAGGAGGGGACTAGGAAAAATCTACCTAAAGTCGGAAAATCTGCTAAAAATCACACTTTCTCTAAGCAACGCAAAAAATCGATGTATATTCTGCGGCCTCTAAAAAAGTGTCTTTTTTAAATAATGTTCGAAGTTTCAGATAAGAGTGTTATAAACGAAATCTATCAAGGTTACTTTTAAATTGCTGGCACCTGATTGATAGAAAACTAAGAGGTATTGTATTTAAAGTTGTTTTGTTTTATGAGCATTATAGCAAGCAAAGCAGGAGCCGATTGATTAGTGCACACAATCGTTTCGGCATGCTAGTGTATCTACATTAAGTCTGTTTCAAGTCAACTTACGTGTTTCCTACTGTTTTTAACCAACCATGTCTTCAATTGTCTTCGATGTTTGCTATTTCATTCAATTGGCTTGGAAGACTGTTAGTTTACCTAATATCATTTCCCATAGCTACTGCATAGTCTAACGTGCTGCTGTTTCAATCATTGTTATGGTTGAATATTTATTTTAATCTGTTGGCCGCAGAATATACATCGATTTTTGCGTTGCTTAGAGAAAGTGTGATTTTTAGCAGATTTTCCGACTTTAGGTAGATTTTTCCTAGTCCCTCCTTTTACATCCATAATAATCCACAATTCCAAGTATATTCATCTTTTTGTTCCATCGGAGCATTTTTCTTTGCTAGTCTATAATCTGTTTCATAAGTTTACGATTTTCTTCCTTTAAAAATTTTCATTATAATCTGTTTCATTCCGAACGAGCAGTTTTCATTTTGTGGTTTATTACTGTAGTAGAAGATTTTCGGTTCAGCTCGTTGCCACAGTTTGTTGTACGTTCCACAGTTTTAGCACATTAAACATAGTATGAAAAGTTTAAAGTTCAAAGCAGCTAGCCGCTACGGGAGCATAATTGAAGAAGTCATTAGCAAGCGAAAAAGTAATCACTGTAATAAGACGCAAAAAATGGGCCGTTCAGAACGGTCTAGGACATTTGAGCGCGGCCGCTGTAGCGACCATTCTGGCGCAGCTGTTTTGGTGCAGATATTTTAGCGCAAGGACAGTTTGACGCAAAAATGTTTTAGCGCTGCCTTTTTAGCGGCCATTTTGGTGCGTTTTGGCGCAAGGACGTTATGGCGTGGCCGTTTTGGCGCAATGTATTGGTGTAAATTAATTGCAAAATGTAGCGTCTGATTTAGACAGAAACATTTGTCGCCTATTGGCATCGAGTGGACGAACGGAACATTGAGTAGACAGAAATTTTGACTTAATTTACTTAAACTAAGACTCGCGAGTTGAAATAAAAAAGGAAGAATTTCATGAAAAAGCGCATGTTATGGGATTTTTCACTTTTATTCACATAAGATGATTTCCGCATCTCAATGCTTGCTGAATAGGTCTGTATATTCAAACTGTATATTTTTTCGGGAAAAAACAGCAAAATAAGACTAGTCAAGGCAAATTATAAGCCTAATTCCGATTTGTCAAAAATTTCACTATATTCTATTCCATTCCAAATGGCCCATTTTCCCTTTACGGCTTGTACATGCTGAAGCAGAATATTTCACGGGCTATGTCATTGCGGCAGATTGATACATAAGGTGCGCAACATGTTAAGCAAAGCACGTTAGCCATCGATAAAAAAGGTTTAAAGCAACCAGCTGTTACGAGAGAAAATTAAAGGTGCTATTTGTGCCATGGAAGCCTATTACAGTAATAAGATTTTTGCAAAAAATAGGCCGTTTGGAATAGAACAAACTAACAGTTTTGACAAGTAAATTTTTAACTTGTCATTCGGCGGAACGGCTCACGATACTGACTACGGCCCGCAAAACACATTTAACATTAATAAGAAGAGTTTAAAGCAGCCAACTGCTACGAAAGCGTGACTGGAGAGGCCGTCTGTGCACTGAAAAACTAATACAGTAACAAGAATTCAAATGAAATGGGTAGTGTGGAATGAACAGACTATAGTACCCACATACTTGTCAAACTTGTCAGACTTGTCAAGGCTTGGTGGAACCGGGTCCAGGCCGCTTGTTGTGCCTTGCATTGGGTGACGGACCAACATAAATTGGTATACATTACATGTCAGGAACTTTGTCGGGAAACGTACGATGTACGTTAGCTCGCAAAAACCGCACTTTTCGACGCTTTGTTTACATGCTCTATCCATCAAGATCATAAAATTCAGACTTTTCGAAAAAAATTTTTCCTCGCTCAAAATGGTTTAGAAAGTGTCGTTTTTTTGGAGGCGCTTGAGCCAAATTATGAAAAATACTCTACATCTGGCGCTCCGAAAATTTGAAGATTTTACCTTAAAGGCAGGCAATTTATTCATCTTTCCGTACATGATGTGAATAAATACAACAAAAATATTCCCAAATTAACTATATGCACTTTCACTTTACAACGAGCTGCGAAGTTTTGAAGAGGAATTGTTGAATACTAGCGCTTTGTAGTAGGCTGAAACTGATATTATATTCGAAATCAGCACCCCAACAAACCTTGCACCTGTGAAAGACTGTAATATGCGAAAAGTTTTTGCTGTATGTGTGCACGTACATCTGTACTTGCTTAAGTAAAGAAGTGCCCAGTACGTAATGTGTCTTACATTTCGAAAATTCTTTCCCACCAAGGGGCGGCCGCCCGATCCACGCGGCCATGCATACGTATATACATGCATATGTAGGTATCGATTACTGTTTACGTCGTGTCTTATGCAAAACTACGTGTATACATACATACTCATGCACATGTGTGCACACCTCGAGCGTGGGGGGTTTGGGGGTATGCATCCCCCGAAAAACCAAAATACCCCCCCAGAATTCAATTTTTAAAAATTTGTTTCGTTTTTTTTCGCAATTTTTTGATGCCAATAGATAGTGCTCAATGAGAAACGTCAAAAAATGGTGTTTTTCGCCATACCACCACTTTTAAGGCCAGTTTTTTGACCTTTGAAAAATCTTGCGCGCCAGAATTTTCTTGCTGCCCACGTATGCATGCGTGTATGTAAATTTTTGTGGAAAAGTACGTATGTATATAACGTTTTGTCGCCGTCTCGAATTTATTTTTCAGTCTTTCTTTCCGAAGGTGCCTACATATAAATCGATTGAAAGTTTGTCATCATGCTCTTAACTGCTAACGAGTTTTAAAATTTTTCATCACGCAAATGTTTAAATGGACGTGCAAAAGCTTATTAGGCATTTGATGCGAACAGCCGTTTAGTTAAGACTCTTTCCTTTTGCTGATGGTCAAATGTTTTTCTGCCTATGTACGTATAACTACACGTGCATACGCGTACGCACATACGTACCATGTAGATACATGTATGTACGTTAGTACGCGCCTACAGATGTGTACGTGTAGTTGAGCAAAAGATAACAGCCATTTTCTAACTCGTTCTGCAGCGTTACACTTGCATACCATATTGATTTATTCATTCCTTCTCACTGGGGCATGTTTTTTGCACAAATGCCTACATTGGTTAAAGCATAGAAAACAAGGCATAATAAAATGCTGTTTCAGTTGATCAACCAATGAACGTAGCGAAAGACGGCGTGCAAGTCATCACGCTCTACCCTTCTATTCTACCAAAACAACGCAACGTATCGACGGAACGAAATCATGTCCCAGGCAATACGTATTGCTCAAAAGGCGTATAGTGATACATAAACGCAGCAGAAGCAAAGCAACATGGCATTATATAGTGTATAGTCTGGATTGGGTTGCCTTCTGAGCATTCTGGGCGAGTTTCATATCGACATTGTTTTCTCTTATACTTTTATTGCTCGTTTTCGTTGTTTTTGTGTGTTCTAACAAATTTTGGAGAAACATTGCGTTTCTAATTGCACGAAAATCACGATATACGGTTGGAAATTTAGGTAAGTGTTCTAAATCTTTTTGCAGACGACCTTGAGCTGTGTGCGCAGACTGCGAATGTCGAAAAATAGTTTTCTTGATGTAAATATGTTCCCGTGACTGTCCCTATATACGTTATTGAAGGAAAATCTAAAATGTTTTGCCTCATATTTTTGATTTTAAGTTTTATCAAAATTAGTGTCGCAAGTGATGTATTGGTGCTTACGGATAAAGATTTTATTTCCGAGGTTAAAAAACATGACATAATACTGGTCGAATTTTACACTCCGTGGTGCGTACTTTTGTGTCTTGTTCAAAAATCTTTAAGTTTTACATTTAATCAAATTCTTACAATTAAACGAAAATTTTACAAAAAAGTGCAGAGATAACCATAAATTTCATTTAACACTTGATCACCATATACGTGGGCAGCAGCTGAGTTCAGGGTCTAAGTTAAAAGGCGAAAATCTGAAAAAACATGCCAAAGTTTAATTCTGGGGTCTGCCGGATTTTCTAGGGTCTAAATCTCCTAGAAAATCGGGGGTTTTCATCTTCAAGAGTATTGTAGACCCCCAGAATTGAATTTTTGGCGTGGTTTTTTGGGATTTTGCTGGTTTTACACCCAGACCCTCGTAATTTGGCTGCTGCCCATTTATGGTCTAAACCCTCACGCTCACGTGCAGGATCAGCAAAATAATCCGCGATTTCCCTCTATTTTTATTCGATTTCTTTGAAGCCTTAATAGATAATTTTTACGTTCTTGCAGGAGATGATTTCGTTTCTGTCACTGATATAAAATTTTCCTTAAAAGCCACTAGATATTTAGTTTTGGTTTTTAAATTTACGCTTTGTCTCCAATGTTCATCAGTTCATTGATTGAAATGAAATGAAATGATTTACTACTGAAAATGCGACAATTACGAAGGATGTTAAAGAGTAATAAAACGTACTTCGTGTATCTCGGTAAATTTATGTTTCTTACTTAGCTTATTCATGTTTTACTTCTTATCCTTTAGGTGCGCGCATTGCCAAAAATTAGCTCCCGAGTATGAAGCAGCAGCAACAAGACTGAAGAAAAATGATCCACCGATTCCATTGGCTAAAGTAAGTTGGCAACTTGGCTTAGTTTTAGCGTTTCCTGTGCAATCGTCAGCATATTTATCTCATGCTAAAGGCGATTAAGAGTAATGCAGATGAGTGCTCCTCTATCGTATAAATTTTTGTATCTTTTCAATGTTTTACTCGCGCCATTTTTGTCCATCGAATTTGTCTTTGTGCCTGTATATGTTAGTCTTATGCTTCTACCAAGCAGTCTCCTCTGAACACATGCGTGACTCATTACAATAATTGCAAACTTTATTTCAGCTGTCTTTAAAATTAAAAAATGCATCTGTTTTCTTTAATTAGACATAAGCAAAAGCTAATTTATAATTTGCCATGATATTTCTTGATTTCGACTAGAATCTTGAATATGGTACCGTTTTGAAAAGGTTTACAACAGCCCAGAGGGTCTGAATTTTTTTAGTAACGTATGAAATATGACTCAGACGTAGTTTAGACGAATTTGTTCTTATGTTGTTTAGTAAGTAAGTAGTAAGTAAGTTTTATTTGTCACATAAAACGAAAGCAGTTCAAACAAGTAGATATATTTCTTGAAATGGCGGACGCAAATAAAATGAAGCAGAAATATAAACACAAAAATATAAAGAGTTAAAAATTATGCTGATCGCAAAATGAAACAGGGGGACTGCATAGACTGATTTCAAATGCTTAGGCATAAATTGTAATTTGCTTGGGTTTTAATATTTAGCCTTTTTGAGTGATTTTTGAGCATAAGATGGCTGGAAAATCAATTATCAAAGATGCAATACTGTCGAAAATACGGAATATGCTATGAAATTTTCATGACGAATGTTTTTTCTTCAAGAAAACGTGTATTCCGTTGTTTTCTGCATATTCATGAATTACTCCCGTTCGAGGTTTTTCGTGTTATAAATTCGATGACTTTTTTTATCGCTAATACCACTATTACACGTGCTTTCAATTCGTATAAACTAGTTATACCTACTGCCCGTTCAAATTTGCATAAAAGTAATTTTTCTCATAGATACATTAACATTTGGAATAGTTTACCGGACACTGTCGTTTCATCTCCTAATATTGAAGTTTTCAAAACGAGATTAGCCAACATTAATTTAAATTCATTTTTGAAGGGGCATACTTAATTCGTCATGATTATCGTGACCGTATGTCCTTTTGTCATTCCTTTTTATTCGTCGCATTTTACTTGTACTCATTATTTAGTATTCACTTGACAATAAATCTTCATTCATTCATTCATTTCTTATCGTAGCCATCATCGTTTCCCTTATTGAAGTGATATTTCTCTATTTGTTTGTGTATCCTAACCAGTCTCATGCGCTTAATGCCTATTTTAAATACAGTACAGTTGTGCTGCTCTTTTTGTTGCTCAGTGATTGTGAATAATTGTTTCAGGTCGACTGCACTGTTAATGAGAAGACGTGTAAAGATCAAGGAGCGACTGGATACCCCACTCTAAAGATATACAGGAAAACCATTGGTGTTAATTATGAGGGACCGCGGGACGCAGGTAGCTTGTATTAATATCGTAACATGTTGAAATACAATCGTGTTAGATGTTTTTATCCTTGTTATTTATAATATTTTTTTTTCAAATTTGCTCTTTCAACATAGGGGGTGATTGCCAGAAATGTACGTAGGTGTTAGGAGCGTCCGCTGTTAAAAAAGAAGAGAAAATGAGGCAAAATTATGGGTAAAATGAATGAAAATCAAAATTATTATTAAAAAATGCTTCGAATTAGCAGAAACTGTGAAATACTGTAATTTTTACGCTCCTTTATTTGCGAGTGTCTGGTTCAAATCCATATTTAAGTGATCAACTTGTTGGCACCATACGTTGGCGTGGGGTTGGGGGAGTTGCTCCCTCTTCAGAAGTTAAACATCCCCCCACAGATTACTGTAGACCCCTAGAATTTCATTTTAAGTATTATTTTAAGCGATTTAACTGAAGCAGACCCCCAGAATTTTCTTGCTGCACATGTTTGATTGGCACTATTCAATTTATTTTTCTGTCAGCATTGCTGTTACGTTTGTGCCTGTCTTTCGCATATAGGAACCATGCTTAACCCTGATCTCGCATCTTTTAACTTTGAAGTTTAGCTTCAAAATCAGTTAAAAGCGTGAGCATACATATGTAAACCGGTCAGGCTGGGCTGATCCATAGACATTTCATGCTACGCACGCACTAAGACAGTGCGTAACTTCCTTGAAATCTCGAGACTGTTATTGCTAAACTTTATCAAAGTTTTGTTGACTATCCTATCAACGTTGCAAGGCCAAATGTCACATTCTTACGGAAAAACGTAATTGGAAAATATTACAAAAAATAAATATAAAGTTTGCGAATAGAAATTTGGGACCTATCCATCCGTGTACAGCATGGGAATTCTGGGTGAGGGTAGACCCGAAGAATTTTTAAAAAGTACCTTTTTCAGGTCAAAAACGTGAGAACACGTCAAAACTGTTTTTTGACGTTTCAGACAATGCTTATTCTTTCTAGAACATGAACAAAGCATTTCAAAAAACAAAATTTAAGAACTCGATTAAATTAAACAAAAGTGTCAAAAAAATATATCTGGCGCGGAGCTCCGAAAATTTGAGACGCCTGAGTCAAAAGTGGACTAAAACGCTCAAAAAGACACTTTTTTACAATTTTTTGGAAAATTGGCAATTCCGGGGAGGTCGCAGCCATTTTGCGGGGTCAGTAGCATGCATGTACAGTATAGGAATTCTGGGGTTCCGGCCCAAAATAAAAAAAACTGCCTTTTCTGGGTTAAAAAGTGATGGGTACACGTCAAAAACACTGTTAAATTGAATAAAATATGGCGGTGCGAAGCGCCGAAAATTTGAGATTTTTGAGCCAAAAATGGGCTGAAAACGCTTATAATGGCACACTTTTCACTACTTTTACCAAAAAACGATAATTCTGGGTCGGGGTCGCAGCCATTTTGCGGGGGCCAGTTGCCATTCTGTGGGGCGGACGTATGGACTTCACAATCTCAGATTCGGTTGTCTTTCCGGCTCAGGCTGCAAATTCACAGTTTTATTTCTCCAACTTTCGTTTTTTCAGGGTTCCTTACCCTCAAGTCACCCGGCATTGTTCTCGCTTTTTATGCCTGTTGGAAAGTAAACATTTTCACAGCTATTTACTTCCTTTTTTACCCACCTTGTGCGTAACTCGTGCTTTGTCGGAACTTGCTATCTTATGTGCTTCGTTTGTTAATGCGAATGACGCAAAGTCGTACACATCTTTCTTAGGTTCAATAGTCAAGATCTTACGCAGTCAGATCGGACCTAGCTTCATCGAGCTTGAAAGCGAAGCCGAATACGAAAAGTTTATCAGCGAAGACGAACATAGCGTTGTTGGTAAGCTATTTTTCGTCATTTTGATGTTATGTTGTTTTTTCTCGTTATTGTGTGTGTACCCCTCTCGTTTATTTCACACCGTTCCATTTAAACTGTTTTGCGAATCGTAAACAATGTAATGTTTCATAATTTAATTCTTAGTATGTAGGTCATTCCTGCTTTTCCTACCTTTTTTTGTTGTTTGTTTTCTTTTCACTAATATGCTTCATTTTGCTTCATTTTTAGAATTTAATTTTATATGCCTTATTCTTCTTTCCTTTTATTCATATATTTATAATTTCCTAATTTCAGCGTTGTCATCCTTTGTTATTGTTTTTGCTATAAATTTGAGGGCCTACATTTGCTTTTTTTCTTGCAGCATTTGCTAATAACTTCAATTAATAATGCATTTGACTAAAGAATTAAAGGGATTCCACTCTCAAAGTCGGCTGCCCCTCCAAAGGTTAAAATTTTTGAATCTCATCCCGACTTTTTTGTTTAAGTCTTTCTTTCTTTGTCCATTTTTAGGTGCTTTTTGCCATTGTGGCAGAAAATGGGCCATTTTCACCCTTTCTGCTTGCAACAACTCTAAATTTTTGTAGTATCTCTCGCTGGTCGTACTTTCGGAACTTTCTATTTTTGGCTAAAATGGCATAAAAACATTAAAAATACCTATAATTTTGAGCCATTACGTGTATGCAGGGTCGTAGCAGGATTTTTCAAGGTGGTGCGGTCCAAAATTGGTCACCCTATATTTCGGGATATGTTCGTCTGGGCACCGAATTGCATTTCCTGACGTTTCCGAACATGTTCTAACCATTAAGATCATAAAATTCAAATTTTTCGAAGAAAAATTTTATTTTCGCCTAATAAGCTATTAAAAATGACGATTGTTTGGCCGTGCTTGGGCCTAAACTAACGAGGATAATGATTCTACGCGCGAAGCGCCAAAAATTTTGAGATTCTTCGATAAAAATATGCCTATTTTCATGCATTTCCTTACCTTTCCAAAATTATTTTTGGGCTAAGGGAGGCGGCCTCCCGCCCCCTGCGTACGCCAGTGCGTGCATGATTATGATTTTATGGAATACTGCACTCCTCATATGTCGCTTCGAACTAATCTATGCGTTTTTATTGCATTTGTTAAAGGTAAGGATGTGGGGATCAGTGTTTTTTCGTATTTGGCAAAGATTTTTTCCGATGTACAACGACTTTTAGGGACCGTCTTTGTACATGTACGGAGATTTTTGAGAAGACAAAACTGCAAAAAAAATAATCGTCTTGTGACGATTATTAGTGATTTTTGCCCTCAGAAACCCAGAAATTAGCTAAAACTACACTACTAAAGGTCGAACAACTCTGTTTTTGCCACACCAAAATCACTACTGTACTATATAATAGTGCCCAAAAATTTGTGTACAATATGTAAAAAGGCTTTAAGGAACCATCTTTGTACATACATGTACAAACGGACCTTGTACAAAAAGAAAATACTGTAGGGGATCCCTACTTAAAGTTGGTTGTCCCCTCCACCCCCTTGAAAGTCAGAAAAATTTTGACCCTCTTCAAATTTGGCAAAAATAGTTTTTTTAGCCATTTTTAGACGATTTTTTGTCGTTTTTTGGTTAAAAATTGAGGTCATCTAGTCATCTACCCCCTTTCCTATTATTCGTCCACACCTGGGCGTTGGGGTGAATGGGGGGTGGTATGCACCACTCCCCCGAAAAACCAAAATACCCCCCAGAAACGAAAATGCCCCCCAGAATTCAATTTTTGAAATTTTTATTGATTTTTTGCCATTTTTGATGCCAATGGATAGTGCTCGATGAGAAATGTTAAAAAATGTGTTTTTTCGCCATACCGCCATTTTTAAGGCCATTTTTTACCTTTAAAAAATCTTGCTCCCCCTCCCCAGAATTTTGGTGCAGCCCAATTATGTAGCCGACCCAAAATTTCGAGTTGTCGTTACATGCATAATTTTTAGGATTCTTCGAAAATGATAGCAAATTAAAAGACTCGTTCCTGAAGGTAGCGGATACGGAACGCGACCGATTCCGGTTTGCGTACACTTCCAATAAGGAATTATGCCAGAAATACGAACTATCTGAGTAATTAAAACACTTGGCTTTTTTGCATTTAACGTGACTTCGTTTTGCTCGTTTGTTTTAGCGATATACTCCTTATTCAGCCGAAGCATCTGTATAGTAAATTCGAACCGCATTACGTCAGATACGACGGCAATTACGATACGGAGAAGATCAAACGTTTTTTGGACAAGAACTTGTTAGTGCCTCTATTTTTCAGCATGCCCTTTTCTACATATTTAATTATTGATTTATTCAGGAACGGCCTATGCAATGTTAGAACTCGTGAAAATTCGTATAGCTTTGGAAAACCGTTGATTGTCGTCTATTATAATGTGGATTATTTGAAAGATCCAAAAGGTTGGCTTAAGACTTTATTTTTTCAATATTTTGTTCCTAATTTTTATTATGGAACTATCCATTTTTATATACTATTATTTCCAAAGTTCTCGTCATTGTCAGATTCATATACGCTTAGAACAAGGCTCAGGATTTCTGCAACTATCAATTTTTGTAGACGACAAATTTTTCTTCAGGAATTTCTCCGTTTTAGACCTCAGAAAACTTGTAAAATTTCTCATTCGTCTTTTATGTTTCATTCAAAAGATCACGAATTTATTATTCTGTTCCTCGATTTATTATAAGTTATGTATTTATAAAAGAACAATATAACATCAGAATATCAATGAGAAATAATAGTCTATTTCTTAAAAACTTATGCATAAAAAACGATTTCTAGGGCACGAAAGAAACTGAAAACAAGCTCTGTAAGAGTTCAGTAATGTTTCTATTGTAATAAAAATGTCTTCTGATTGTTGTGTGTATTTACCCTAGCACTTCTTCGTAAATCCCTTTGATTCTACCTACCTTGTTCACCTTATTCTAGATTATGTGAAAGAGAGAAATTTTATTTCTCAGCCAGTTATGCTTTGCGAAAGTTTAGTCGTTTTTAACTAAGTTTGGGTCAATTTAAAAGTAATTTTTTTTCAAATTGGAGTGTGATTGGGTGACCTTATAGGTAAAGTTGTCACTATAATTATAACAAATGCAATACTCACTTTTAGTAAAATTTAGTGAGCAAGCTATGATTTAGGGATGCAGGCGGATCCAGTCGCAACACTTATTGTTTTTTTCAAACTTCTTAATATTTCCTAGGCTTAGGCTTAGATTTATGTGGGTGGTACAGTACTGTGCAAAAGTCTTCTCGCACTTGCATGATTTGTGCTGTGTAACCCTCATTTTCGTATGTTATTTTAATTACGTCATCGTCTGACATGCCCTCTTTTCTTTGACAGATAATAACGTGCTCTTAATAAAGAACATGTTTCCTAGATTTATTGCTACTTTTTAAATAAAATAATTGTGCCAAAAGGAGAGGACCCATGCCAACAATCAATGTGAAAATTGGACTTGTGAAGGAAAATAATATTTCTAAGAGAGGGTTAGTTTAAGGCATGAAAGTTTCAGATCATACAGTATGCTATATCAACAAAAACTATGCTTGATCTTTAGCATCACTGCCTTGAAAGAAGCATGTCGCCAGCTTCACAAAGATGACAAAAATTCAAATTATTCGGCAAATAGTGTCTGTTTTGCTGAATTTTCGTCTAACTTTGTGTATCTGTCAGTTAGCTTCTCTTTGCACGGTGATGTTGACGAATAATTATTTGTTTTAAGAGTATAATTAGCTGTATGTGCTGAAACTTTCATGCTTCAAGCTGTCTCACTGTTCGAAATATATTGTCCGTTCAAAACCATAATTTTCACACGTTCTGTTGTCATAAGCTCTCCCTTTTTGCTTAATTATTCCGCATAAACAAAAGAATGAACCTAAAAATAACAGCCATCAAGAGCACATTTTAAACTATACAAGAAAACCGGGAAGGCCTGAAAATCAGTTAGTTGATGTGACACAAAATGACAAGTGAAAACTAGGGTCACACAGAATAAATCATGCGAATGCGAGAAGACTTTGCACGAGTACTGTAGAACTTCAGGTTAGGTCGGTATCGCTGCCGCTTAGGGCGAGATATAGGCATTAGTTTGTCTGATGACATAATTGTTACTATTCTGTTGAAGTACCGAATTAAGGTTTAAGTTTGGATTTAAAAGCTTCCTAAACTTTTCTGTAAATACTTTCCATATTTTGAGATTAACAATTGAAAGTCCATGCCAGGTTAAGTACTGGTTAGCTTCTTGTCTTTGAATATGTCTAAAAATAGAACAACTTTCAGTTCAAGTTTTCGAATACGATGCATACACACAGGGCCCTATTCAGGGGAGGGGGCGGGGGGCTGCCCCGAAGTAAAAATAATTTTTGAAACACCAAAGGAAAATGAAAAATTCTTAAAGTAGGTCTAAAACACCACTAAAAAGAGGTTTTCAGCGTACTTTTTAAGGTAGTAAACTCAAAATTTTTCGCCGGATTAATCGTTTATGTATACTTTTGTCTTCTGGCCCGCCCAAAACCGCTTAATTTTGAGTTGGACATGTAGAACATGTCAAATTTTTCGGCTTATCGCGCCGAATTATCCCTTTCCTGTATTGTTTTTTCTTTATGAATGACAACGATCAATTGCTAAGACAGAAGTCAGAAATTATTCGTCGATTGAATGATGAGAAATCAGTTGTGTAGATTGTTTAAATGATAGATTTGCGTAATATGAGTAAGGAGTAAAGCGAAAAATTTTATGAATTTTCTCTTGAATTTTTTTAACCATTGCATAGAACTCGTGGATACGGGCCTGCATACACGTACGTCTTTTTTCAATTTTGCAGTCCCATTAAATTGGCTCAATTATTTAGGCACCAATTACTATCGAAATCGCGTTTTGCAAGTAGCCAAAGAATATAGACGTAAAATCTATTTTGCCATTTCGAACAAAGACGACATGTATTCGGAAATTAAAGAGCATGGTTTGGAAGAACAGTACGAAAAAAGGACAGAGAAACCTTTGGTCGCGGCTCAAGGAGCTTATGGCGAAAAGTATAAGATGGATTGGGAATTTAGGTAATTATTGTAAAGTATTCGACTTACGTTTCGAAGATTCAGATTGATTTTATTGATAGACTTTCGCAATGCATAAGGGAATTGAGGCTTATATACGCACTTTACTAACCGGGAGAGCTTTCTTGCATAATCCGGTTCAGTTTAATGTGCATGACTTACATGCTTGGTCTTAATAAGTGTTCGATTTGTTAGAGGTATTTGTAAGCTGAAATCCTCGGAATGATTTTTGGTTCCCCCGAAGAAGTACTTATATTACTTTTATGCAGCATGCACGTCGAAAAGTATTGTCTATCGGAATGTTTTGCCAAATTTATGTAGGAAAGCTAATCTAATGCATGTACAAACGTACTCATTACTGCACTGCGTAGGACGATTTGTCACCAGTATCGAAGCGAGTCTTTTCAACCTTTCTATGAACCGTAAGAGATTCGTCTATAAAATTACATCGTTTTCAAGCACTGTAAAATGGAAGGTTGCATATATGATATAAACTCCTTCAACGCTAAGTTTTAAAGTATCATTCTTATTGGCGTCAATTTAAAGTAATGCATCGGCATAGTCAATGTCGTTATTTTTTAAAGTTGCTTTGAATGGACTATTAAAGTGGTTTTCTGCGAATATAAGGAAAAAGCTAAAAAAAGACAACTCAGTACACGGAAATACGTATAATTCACGATGGAAATACGTATTATTCACGTGCTAGCATGGATGCACATGATCAGGGTAGCAGGTAGGTGTGAGATTCGAAATTTTTGTACGGTTAAGCTGGAATTTCATGTCGAAATAGCTGAAACAGTTTTTTTGGGAAAACTGATGTGATACTATCTGAATTGTTTACCCTTCAGTAAGGTATTACTCCCCTTCGCCTCTCCTTATGTGCATGTATGATGCCTGATCGATGCTCTTAACTGTACATCAGCATGAGCTGACTTAATGAAATCTGCATAATCCCTGTTATACTGAAATGATAAAATTATTAACAATCTGTTTGATCTGCGACGTAATGAAAACAAGTGATCGGTCGTTGAAATATACTAAATGCAAAAAATGTATAATAAATGTAAGTCGAATAATTTTATATAAATCAGGAAGTTTATATGAATATAAATCCAAAATAGTAATCTTGAAAAGGTATCACAAGTTAAGTCGAT
The DNA here is from genome assembly GCA_036768485.1 of Mermis nigrescens. Classification (NCBI taxonomy): domain Eukaryota; kingdom Metazoa; phylum Nematoda; class Enoplea; order Mermithida; family Mermithidae; genus Mermis; species Mermis nigrescens. The sequence goes on along the minus strand of JAVLUZ010000152.1, from coordinate 673,916 downwards.
TTCAGGCAGTTTTGTCAAGAATTGTTTTTGACAAGAAGTAGATCAGTATTTGCATCATGTACCGTTAACATGCGTTGATTTGATCGCACCAAGTCGGACTGCTTCATTTAATTAAACGGAATTATTTTACTGCTAACTTCCTGGAAACCACTTTTGTAGCCGCTTTCCGTGCATAAGTTTCATGAAGCAGACTGTAGATGTTTCTTTTCAGGATATATAAAATTTAAATTATTCAAGACAATTACGCAACCTAGTGTATTTGTTCATTGAATAAGCACCAATCACAGAAGTGGTTTAAACTGAAGCGACGGCATTTCGCAAGGTTTCGTGAAACAGATTAATACTGCCACTGTTTTTTGTACATGCAATAAATATAGTGCGATTAGAAGTTTGTATATATAACCAATCAGTAATCTGCAATACGATCCACTTGCTGTCAAAAAAGTGTTACTTGGTCCTGAAATCAATTGGCAATGTTACTTCGACGCTAAGCGCCGGAATTTGTATCAGTTTTTAGCTAAATTTACTCATAAAAATGAAATAATTTGCATTACAGAATTAAAACGGATACTGCGATTGCAATACTAATGTACGCTATTGCACTAATGAATCCAATTCAATATCAAGAAAGACATTATTTCATCTTCATACAGCAAAAACTGCTAAATTGTCGAATAATCCTGTTTTTCTGCATTAACTCAGAAACAAGAGATGTTTACGCATGTACAAAGAGGCTCAAGATTGTGCGACGTTAAAATTTAGACTTGAATGCGCACACTTTGGTCTAAATTTATTTTTATCGTTTCCGCGGAGCTAACTACTTTGAAAATTTCCCATTTTCTACCAGCATTCAGTAAAGCTTATTCTTCATTATAATGTGAACATAAAGGATTATCGCTTGTAATAGGATGGTGATCATTAATCACTGCATACAATTAAGCTGACATCTCTTGAAATGAAAGTTCTTATTTATTGCATAATTCAATTGTAATGGAAATATTTAATGGAAAAAGTATATATAAACAATGCTTTAAGAGGAAAAATACATAAGTATACTTCTATTTCAAATGCATTTAGTAAATTTGAAAAATATATGCAAAAATTTGAGGTGTCATAAATATATTCAATATATTAAACATACATAACCGCAGTCATTTTCTTATTTGTTATTTTGTTGCCAATTCATCGCCTGCAATTTACACATCAGAAAGCCTCTGTAATTGCTGTCGTCGTGATTGCATCAGCATAATTCGCTAATTCGCATACTTTTACAAGCTGATGCTTTGTAAATTGCTAACCACAGTTTTAAAGTTGTTCGTCGTACTTTAAATTAAAATGTATAGACAATCACAGCGCAAAAACATCTTTTAAGAAAGAGAATTGTATGTAGCTTTTCGTAGCATCTTGTAAATATAAATATGCGCTCAAAGTAAATATCAAAAATTATGTTCGCTAAATGTGAGCTAAGAATTCGCATGTAATTAATGCTAAGATAAACGTTACATTTTTTAGCGTGGAAAACTTGAACCGATTCGCAGAGAAGTTATTGGCTGGAAAACTTAAAAATTACATGAAATCTGAACCGGTGCCGAGACACAACGACGCACCTGTTAAGGTAAAAATAAGTTGCAATTCTTAAAATTGTTCGATAGTTTTTATAGCATTTATAAATTCCTTCAGATATTAGTTGCGAATAATTTTAAAGACGAAGTTGACGGCAGAGATGCTTTAATTGAAATATACGCCCCATGGTGCGGTCATTGTAAAACGTTGGAACCGATCTACAACAGATTAGGAGAAAAAGTACATACCTACCTGTTCTTATTAGACTAGTGTGGTAATAACATGTCTACGATAATCTTCATTCCCTAATATTTTACCAATCAATAGTTCGTAATATAAGGTACCCATCAATTGTTCTTGTTTACCGGGTATCAAATAACTTTTGCTGCCACCTACCATTAGCGCTTGAACCCAAAGCAAAGCAGACAAGTATGACATACTGTTTAAATCAGCGTTAAAAACGGAACTGATCTGTAAAAATTTAATACTCAGCATGACTACCATTTGATTTGAAAATAGCCTTACAGCGATTAGGGTCTGCTTGCACTAACGACTACTGAACTTGTCTATTAGTTCAGTTAGTCAGTCGTGAAAAATGTGCTTGCACTTAACCTTTACACTACTGAACTAATCTATTAGTCCTTTTCTAGTAATTCAGTAGGTCAGTAGTCAAAAATTGGCTTGCATCAACGTCTACTTAACTGAACTAATAGATCAGTAATGGATTATTCTGATTTTCTTCACTAATAGAGAAGTCGCCACTTGCACCAAAAATCTAGTAGTGTAGTAGTTAAAAGATTTTTGTGTGCGTCTTTCTAATAGTCGATTTAAACTTGGAAAAGCGTTTTCTCATTATATTGCTATATATTCAGTGCTCAAACTTAGGGTAGTTACGTGAATTATAGTTCGAATATGACAGAACAGCTAATTAATTTTTAGCTGTATATTTCAATTGTATTTCATGTTTTTATTATTTTTGATGCGCTAAGAGCTCACTGCTAAAGCAAGCGTACGTATGAGTGCCAAATGGCGTCTTAAAGTGTTGAGGTACATTCTACAATCATCTCAAAACATCAATAATGATGCTTATCGGCAATAATGCACATGAAATGTACTACTAGAAACGACTACTGAATTACTAGAAACTACTACCGAACTACTAGAAACGACTACTGAACTACTAGAAACGACTACTGAACTACTAGAAACGACTACTGAATTACTAGAAATTGACTGCTGAACTACTAGAAACGACTGCTGAAATACTAGAAAAGGACTACTCTGGTACAAGCGAACACTACTGAACTACTAGAAACGAGCTAATCTATCGCTTATTGGCTCAAGCGAATCGGACTACTGAATCAATAGGAAGAGAGTTATTTAGTAGTCGTTGGTACAAGTGAACACTACCGAACTACTGAATTGATGCAAGCGGGCCCATGGCATGAACACAACAAAAATTTAGGTAAATCGCTGTCATTTTCCATACTTATCAATTTTTTTCTAAATTTTGATTCAGTGTCAGTCGAGAATGGTCAACAGATCCCGATTTCTAAAGGAAGTATCATGGCTTTCTCATTATATTGAATAATAATCCAATGTTATCTGCAACCTCCAAATCTGTTGATCTCCCAACTTATGTACCTCAGCTCAGACGCTCTTGCTCCAAAACTCAATTTCATTTTTTCGGCAAAGGTTATGCCGCATTGTCATGCATGCATGGTGCTTTTGGAGCATTATTAAAGATGGAGTGGAAGCAGTGTTCCTTTTTTGTACAAGGTCCGTTTGTACATGTACAAAAATGATCCCTGAAAGTCTTTGTGCATTTTGTACACAACAAATTTTTGGGTACTATAATATAGTACAGTGGCGATTTTAGTGTGGTAAAAACGACCTTTAGTAGTGTATTTTAGCTAATTTCTGGGTTTTTTGGGGGCAGAAATCACTAATAATCGTCTCAAACCGGCGCGGAGCGCCTAAAAATTTGACATTTTTTCCTTTCAAAATGCAATTTCTGCCATTATAAAGGTATATAGAACACAATCACTCATTTCGGCGCTGAAAATTTTAGCGACCTTTTTTGCATTTGTTGTTTTCTATAAATGTTCTCAAGTGAGACTGCGTCGAAATTGAGCGAAATTTTCAAGAAGCTTGGAAAATGTTGCTGATTCATCTGAACCTTTGTTGTGTTCATGCCCTGATCGCTTTAAGGGGATTTTTAAATAAAATGCTAGTTATGCGTAGTAATAAATTCTCATAGATCAGTTCCGTTTTGACTGCTGATTAAAACAGTATACCGCTCTTATCTGGTTTGTTTTTGGTTCAAGCGATTGGGTTGGGGAATGGCAAAGGTCATTTGGGACCCCTACAATTACGATCATGTTGATGAAAACTAGCAAAAAAAGTAGCTGAAAGCTGATATTTTCATTACCCTTATTTGCTTTATGTTCGTGTGCTATTCGCAGCCAGCAATGAGCGAATGAATTACTGCTTCTACGTCGGTGCGCTCTTAGCAATACACCTGCGTCCATATTTTGTAAATACATTTGAGCGTGGGGTCTTGCTGGACCATACCTGGACAAAGGCCGGTTTTCCAATTAATAACAGCTGCCTTATTTTTGGTTGGTTGTTCAATTGAAAAGTATTTGCTTGGTCGGTTGATTGGTTGTTCAGTGGTTGATTGGTTAATTAGTGGTTGTTTGACCGGCTATTGATTATTGGCTGGCTAGTCATTGGTTGGTTGGTTATTTGAATAGTTGATTTTCAAATTATTCTCATTTATTTTCCAATATTAATCTTCCTTTTTCTAGTTGATTGACTGATTAGTCGGTTTTAGAGTTATTTCTCAATGTATTTCTATCGTTTTCTTCGATATGTATGGCATTTTACAAAATTTTGCATCGATACTGGCAGGTCTTCCCTTTGCTACCGACTCGGTCCCTATTCTTAACGGGTTGAATGAAATTGCACGGTTTGTCCATATATGGTCTGACTGGACTCCCCGCCGAGTGTCTATCTGAAAGACCCCCATAATAGAATTTTTGATATTGTGATTTCGCTCCATGAGACGCTAGAATTTGGTTAATATGGTTGTAAATGCGTTTAATAATGAAGAATACATGACCTTACTATTTTTAATTTTTAGCTTTTTATATACTTAAAATAAAATTTAAAAACCCTAAAAATTCATGATCGTTGTGATTCCTGGGTGACAGGCAGCGCAAACAGCTGTTTATGCAGAATTAAATTGATTCGATTTACTCCTGCTATTCTCTGAAACTTTTGATTTTAATATAGAATTTGAAGAAAACTTTTTTTATTAATTTTAATAGAAAACAACGGAAAAACATAGTGAATGTCTGCATTCAGCTTGGATTTCTTGATGCTTATTTTATACTTACTTTGTTAAAACTTCAACAAAAGCGGCCTCGGAGGTATGTGCACATATTTCTCGAAAGTGAAGTACAAGTTCCTGTCAGCTATTGCAGCGCCTTGTGATAATAGTTGAGCTAAGAATAATTGCCTCAAGCTTAATTTTTAATGTAAATTGTGAAGAAAAACAATGATAAGAACCCCTGTCTTTTCTACTATCTCACTTATTTTGGTTGTTCATAAGTAAAATGCTTTGTTTTGAAGGATGCTAATTTATGATTAGCTTGATTATCTTAAATGAGTGAATATTTGCGTGTAATCTGACGTCCATTTGCGCCTTTAGAAATCATTTCAAATCTTCAGATAATTTCTGTTAGTTTCTGTAACGAAGTCCTTCATGGAGGCTGCTTGAGAATGAAGTTGAAATGTTCTTTTGAGTATGGATAAATATTGTTTGAATTGTGTGCATGTAAATGCTGAGTAAGTACAACTATAGTCTGTTTCACATAAGTTTGTGCATAGATTTGAATAATTTTTATCGACAGTAAGCGGATTGTGCATGGATTGCAATTCTTGAGTCGATGCAAAGCGACAACAAAAGCGCTTTACACTGAAGGAGCAGTCAAGATACTGCGCTTAGCAATCGATAATCTTATGAAGCTTTACTGTGCTAAATTGTATTACAGTACGCTGCGAAGAAATTCCTTTTGTAGCTGCTCTTTAAATCGCTGAAAATTAATCTTGACGCACAAGGTTTCGTGAAGTAGACTAGGGCTTATCATTGTCCAGCTAATACTGTGAAATCAGGTCACAGTTATTTGTAGCGTTATGTTCAGAGCCGTTGCAATCTTCAAATTCTTATGATATCATAATTCGTACTATCAACGATTAAATATAGATTTCATCCCCTTCAATGTTCAGAAAAAGTAAATTATGTAAATTTGTTCAAACCAAACAATATTTCATTATAATGAGTGCAAAATATTGAAAGGTGATGCCGTATTTAAAATTGTTTAAATAATTCTTCATTAGAAATGATAATTTATTTGTATAGTTGCAAAATATTAGAGCAACTAATGATAACTTTACATTGTAGATGAAAGACGAAGACGTTGTTATTGCGAAAATCGATGGAACTGCCAATGACCTACCACCTGACTTCTCTGCCAGCGGGTATGATGAACCATATTTCTAAGTCACATTTCTTTCCGGCTGTGTAAAGATGATAAATATTGTTCAGGTTTCCGACTATCTACTGGAAACCGAAGAATGGTCCGGCTATAATGTACAATGGCGGAAGGGATTTGAACGATTTCATTCAATTCTTATCTCGTGCCTCAACACAAGAATTAAAGGGCTGGACAAGAAACGGCAAGAAGCGCAGTGATAGAGCAGAATTGTGATCTATTTTGATTCATTTCGATGTTGTGCCACTTTTTCCCGCGTTTCTACGTTCCTTTGCTTTGTCTGACGTTTGCGTCTGCCTTTACTTTACTCTGCGGATTGTTGACCCATTTACTTATGTAATAAAACTACACTTTCAAAGATTTTACACTCTAAATTATGTACAACTCGGGAAGAGATTGAAGTGGGATTGATAATCTTTCATACATATGCAGAATTCATGAAGTTTTGAGATGCCCCCTAGTGTGTATTGGTCTATCCTTTGCTGTTCTATCGGTCGGCTCCTAAATATATTGCAGTATGAATTCATCCTGCTTATAACAAAATGCTTGTTACTGTAGTAGACGATTTTAAGAACATTGACGTTACATGGAGAGCGGGCTGTCCGCGGTTCGTTGCGCTGCCTTTACGTTGCATAAGGAATGATGTGGTTTCTGCGCACACTTGTGCACAGGGTCATGTAGATATATAAGTATGTTTGTAGAGCCTGATTTGTTTTGTTATCAATGTTTCCTATGCACTGTTCTCAACTCGTGAACAAGTATGAATGGTCATTCCTAAGAGATCAGCTTTTTGTCTTACATGCTGTAGATCTGTAGCCTCGTACGCATGTCGTATTTCCTCCTTGGCTCATTTTGTTTTTTGGTTATAATGTGGAATTGAATTCTGTGAGGTCAGCCTGCTTCGCCAGGCTTGCTTACGCTGATTTTTCTTGAATTTACGGTGGAAAATTTAATGCCTGCAGCAATTTCAGCTTGTTCTTTGGCACGACAAATAAAATTGATATACAACAATAGGATAGTGTCGAGGGTTGTTCATGACATATTTTGCGGTGACATGAAATTTCGGTTTTGGTGAGTGAAAAAATTTGTCTACATGCAAATTTTGGTTTTTATTTTGCTTGCAAAATATATTTAAGTAAGGTACTAGAAAAGCAGCCTTAACAACCTTATGTAGAATGCAGTGACAATCCATTTTTATCATGACCGCCATTTTTCTTTAAAATTAAATCGAAGACGATCATTTCAGCTTATCGATAGGTGTCTTGAAGGCATTGCATTACTTTATATTCTATTTAATGGCACCAAAACGTGGGGGATCTAAGCGTCAAACTAGAAGTCGATTAGCATATTCATCAGATGATGATTCTGAATCTGAGTCCAGCGAAGAACCGAGGTAATTTTTTAGGTATATATTGACAAAGCTTTAGCAGGTTTTCATCGTTATTACTCTTCGTTTTGTTCCTGTTCCTTGACGTCTTTTTTTGATGGATTGCTTTTTATCTCAAGCGTATGTGGTTTCAGTCCGCTTAAGAGACGATGGAATACAAGTAAAAGAAGCTCGAGTGAAATTTAAATAATTCGAATTTATCTGTATACCTTGTACGTATACTTCATTTTCCATAAGCTTTACATTCGTACGCAATTGCGTTTCCTACATATCTGTAATAATCGTGAACATTTAAATAATTCTATAAGTCGTCTATAGATTTATATTTCACGCAACCATCAAGCAGTCTATAATGCATGCGGCAGTAAACTAAGCCCATACCTTGTACATAAGGATAAGATAAAGCTGTTCATTAAACGTTTCTGTATTAGAAGAGGAAACAAAGCTTTATGTTTATGGTAGATATCACTTTCTGCCTTATGCATATTGTATCATAGGAAATACATTTTAAGTTATGCTTGGTACATGCTCAGCAAGAATTACCACTATGTCCATCATATTTTACTAAACTTATGAATATATGTACATATGAGAAAATTTACTAAAAGGTTAATTGGATATATGGGACTTTCTTATGATGAAAGGTTGAAAGCCTTAAATTTAGAGAGGCCTGAATTCCGTAGAATTTATTTTGATTTGATTGTTACGTATAATATTATTCACAATAATCTCTTGCCGTCTGAAGATTTTTATAAGTTTTATGGTCATTCGCGTACTAGAGATGCATTTGCAAATCAGATCTATTTAGAAAAATTTCGAATTGATTGTAAAAAGTATTGTTTTGCTACTAGATCAGCTAGAATTTGGAACCGATTTTCCACAATGTATTCGAAGTTCTCCAAATGTTGAGACATTTAAGAGAAATTTGAAAAGGGTTGATTTCGGGAATTTTTTTAATGGGGCACACATGAGCGCAATCTATTTGCCTGTGTGTCCAGGACATTTCGCATTTTATTTTATCTTCCTTGCGACTTTTGTTTTACCCTTGTGTTTTTTTCCGAATAAAGTATTAGTACCTATTAGTATATTTTACTAGGCTCATGAATATGTAAAACATATTTCTAAATCTTCATAAATTTCAATCGATGAATCAGTACCCAGCGTTGAGCTATTTTAAATAGGTGCTGTTGCACGCTTTCTAAGCGCCACGCTAATGAAAGTTGCCCCGTGCTAATAAACATTTTGGCCGTTAGCATTACGTGATAACGGGTACGAAGACCTGTTTGGACAAAACTACAGTAATTTTAACGCTTTTTAGCGTATTTTTCAACAATATTTAGTCTCAGGCGCACGATTTAAACACTCCACCATCAACTAACGTGCAATCATAAAGATTAAACATTTATTCCGTCTATCTGTTTACCGATTTGTAGCACAAAATAATTACTTCATGACAACTTCGCCTTGTTTTCTGTTGCTTAAGAACAAAATTAGCTCCGTTATGTTAATTTATCTTTCAATTCAAAAGCTTAGTGGCGTCTGTTATCAGATTAAATTGGTTTATGGCAATCGCATGATCATTCCTGATGTTGTAGTAGGTACAAAGGTGTCAGTTTCTGATTTTATTGAGTATTAGGAAGCCAATGATTGTGATTTAGCATGCGATTCTTATTCACAAAGAGCTAAATTAAAAAGGTAAAGAATATGCATTACTGACCTTTTAGGTATTATACAGGTAAAAAACTAGGGTGCAAATGTAAGTCATTTCGCGCTAAGGGAAAAAATTTTCGTTAGCAACAGTGGTAATAGGATTCGTGCTAAAAAACTGTGCTGTTTGCTGTTTTCGGCATTTTCTATTTAAAATTAGGTCGATTTATACAGATATTCTCGGAAAAATCGTCAAAAGCAACAGGTGAATTATTGCGAAGAGTCGAGTGATGATGAAATCGCTAGCGAGGACGTTCTGGAGTGGTCGAACGATGAAACGACGACGGCAACGGCAGCGCTAACTGATGGCGACACTGGTGGTTTGCTCAACACAAGCGGCGGCAGTAGCGATGTGCGCGAAACGGTGGAAAAAATATTGGACAGTCGCCTTGGACGAAAAGGTGCCACTGGACCCCAGACGACGTACTATAATATGGAAGAAAAAGGTATCAATTAAGCGAACTCAATCACATGGGCGTGTAGGTCTCTGGGCCCCACGTGGGCGTAGGGGTTGGGGGTGTGCACCCGTCAGAAGGCTGAATACCCCCTCCCCTCCAGAAACCAAAATACCCCCAGACAATTTTCGAAAATTTATTTTGTTTTTTCCGCAATTTTTTGTTGCCAATAGATAGCGCTCGATGAGAAACGTTGAAAAATGGTGTTTTTTAAGTATATACCATTATTCTTAAGACCGTTTTTTGATCTTTGAAAACACAAACCCCCTGAATTATCGAGCTGCCCACCTATGCTCGAAATCTCTGAGAATCTGAACGAACCCCTCGCTTAAATCGATAGTCCTCCACAGAATTGAATGTTTTTGCGCTACTTCTGGCAATTTCGTCCCATCGGACCCCCAGAATTTAATTGCTCTTCATGGTTGAACTCTATTCCGGCTCGGCATCGATTCGGTTAAATAATCAGGCATGCTGGTACCTTCAGTCGCACACGGGGATTGCCTTTACCGAAGTCTCGAAAGCATATATGTATGATCTTTAGGTGTTCCGCCGCCCTACTCACCCCCTACAAAAAATTTTGCCCTAGTATTTTTGTTTTTTCAAAAAAATTATTGAAAACTATACTGTTCTAAGAGTTCTCAGCGATCTTCTACTTCAGATATTCCAATTTTCCGGCGCAGTTATTTTTAGCATATTTTACTGAAATTTCTCAAAAAATTTCTATCTAGGAAGAAAGCATCGTCAGCAACACTTGCAATGATTTTTTTGTCGCTATCTTAAATTGGCCCATCTCGTACTTGAAATGAAAAAATCTGTTAATTTCGCTAATAAAAGTTTAAAATTACCCTGGTAAAAAATTAATATTTATCGGAGGTGTTTAATATTTTTCTTTCGGTAGATCACAGATCCACCAAGCAATGTATTTTCGGTAAGGACATTCCTTTAATTTTTTAATACATACGATACGTGCAGGGGCGTAACCAGGGTTTTCTTTCGGGGATAGGAGGGCAAAATTTTTAAAGTCTTATATCTCGAGAACTGTAAGCAGATACACGAAAATAATGGCATTTTTGAGTGTTTCTCGACGAGATCTATGCCATGGTGAAGAGGAAAATTTTAAAAAATTGAAAAATTCTTTTGCTTGATTTCAAACGGATATCAAAAATCTATGCTTTAAGCTATGTGTACGACTAATCTCTCAAAGTTAAAGCTTTACTTGAAAACATTTTGAAATTCTTGTCTATGCATTTAATTTCGCGGTTTTGCAAAGAAAACTAATGAAGAAAAATAAATAAATCGGCGCGAAACCCCGAAAATTCGCGACATGTTCGCTATTTTAAGTCAAATTTGGGCTTTTATGGTAAGAAATATGTATGATAGAAAATAAGACATCCGGCTTGAAGCGCCGGAAAATTCTGAGTTTAGTAGCTCGAAAGTGTGCTAGAAACGCATTTTGGCTGTCCTTTTAGTATACTTTGAGAATTTTTAATTTTTCCTGTGAAAAATAAGAATATTTTTCCATTTCGGAGGGAGGGGGGTGGGCGGGTCCCTTTGCCCCCTGCTGGTTACGCCCCAACATATGTCTAATTTTCCATCAACTTCTGCGTCATGCATGCACATAGGAGGGGTAGAGGGTATTATTCTCCACGGAAGAGACTATACATGTACAGCATGGGAATTCTGGGGGGTCAGGCCCAAGAAAATTTTAAAAGTGCCTTTTTTTGGTAAAAACGATGCGTACACGTCAAAACACTGTTTTTCGACGTTTCGGACAATGCTCGTTCTTTCTAGAATATAAAAACTGACAAAAATTTGAAAAATTTGAAATAATTGAGTAAATTTGAAAAAATATAGTCAAAAAATGTGTATATGGTGCGAAGCGTCGAAAATTGGAGATTTGAGCCAAAATGAATTACAAACGCTGAAAAAGGCACACTTAAAGTTTTTTACGAAAAATCGGCAATTGTAGGGCGAGGGTTCGCATCCAGTTTTTGCGGGGGGTCAGTTGCCATTCTGGGGAACCCTTCCCTCTTGACACGCATGAAAGACACCATAAATTACGTATGTTCTACGATTTAAATACCAAATCAGCGTATTTGCAGATAATTTTGCCCTTTACTTCAAAAAACTACTAGGCAGGAGCGGATTTAGGGGAAGCGGGGGCGGCCGCCTCCCCTATTGGCCCAAAATAGTGCACAAAATTAAGCATTTTTGAGCGATTTTTAGCGATTTTCGGGTTATAACGGCTAATTTTTCCGCCCAAGTCAAATTTCCGCCCCCCCCTTAGAGGTACCGCCCCCCTCTTAGAAAAATCCTGGATCCGCCACTGCTACTAGGTAAAGTAAAATGTTAAGATTTTATCCCTCCGTGTCCTGGTCATTCTGACAGTTTGCATCATACTTATCACGGTCAAAAATTTTGGATGGGTTTCCCCGAGGATGGGGTTCCTCGGCCGTTTTCGGGGGAATGACTGAAATTTTCGACAAAAATCGCAAAAAAACACCTAAAAATCGCAAAAAAACACCTAAAAATCGCTAAAAACGGAAGTTTTCGCTAAAAATCGAGGTTGTCAAGAAATTTCTGACTTTGGTGGGATGGAGGAAGTTCTATATACAAGTATGGTTTATTATGTACTACTTATTTATTTAAAAAAAACTTATTCGTAGTGTTTTCATTAGAGCTGTACCGGGGCCTGGCCCCTATCCCGGTGTCGTGGTTTAGGCCGAGGCCAGGCCGGCCCCGGCACCGAGACCTGATAGTTTTAATATCGTTGTTAGATGTAATTTGTTGTATTGATTAATTGCAAAAATGATTGAAACTGATATAGTTCCATCAGTCACACTTTTATTTCGTTATGTCAACCAACTAACGCATTTTATTTTCTTGAGACAGTAAAACTGATGGAATTGCAGTCAAAGAAGGCAATAAGTTTGCACCTATGTAACAAGCAATCAGTGTTGAATAATGTCAACTTCAGTGACAGTCGCATTTGCTTAGCATTTACGGTCCGGGTTCGTCTGATCTGGGCTTCATCGTTTCACTTCGACTATAATGATTTTAAGAATGGCTAGAATAGAGAGGTTCAAAAAGTGTAACAACTCAACTACATTAGTTCTTAGATGCTAGTCGATTTCAATCATTTTCACGAAAAAGCCTTGGCTCTTGTCCGTTTTCTGACCTTAATCTTACCATATTTACCCCAGGAAATTAACCTTTTTTCCAACCTCAAGCGTACATCTGCTTGCTGCAGCTCTAGTGAATGTGGGAGCAATTCACTCTATATCTCGCTTCGCTGAATGAGCCAGACAAAATCCTTTAACTGAATATAATCTTAATTTGAGTAAAGGTGATATCTTAGTGCCTAATTATAATTATTTTTATTTATTATTTTATTATCATCATGATGATGGTAATAATTATTGTTACTATTATTATAATTGTTATTATTATTACTATTATTATTATTATTTGCATACCATTTCATATTATTTTTGATCACTTCTATCACGATATATATCACACATAAGAGCTGGACTTATATATTACATAAGAAACGCTAGCATGAAAAATATGACCACATCATATGGGCCCGGATCCGGTTAAAAAAGGCGGCCCGGGTACAGCTCTAGTATTCATGTGATTGTCTGTCAAGGCATATATATATTCTTAGGAGATCCAAACGCCGACTTTGATCCGTCTGTTGAAGAAGGTGAATGGCAGTATTTTATCAAATGGATCGGATGGGCTCATTTGCATAACACATGGGAGTCCGAAGAATCGTTGAATCATATGAACGCTAAGGGCTTGAAAAAATTAGAAAATTACATACAGCGAAAGAAAGAAATCGATCTATGGTAATACAGATTCTGAATTTTGGATATTGACTTCAATAGTTACGTTTTATTGGGAATGAGGCCTCGACCATAATTCGGAAAATGATTCCTCGTATTCCTGTAGTTTAATTTTAGCTCCAGCATACATACATAGGTACACGTGAGGGTCATACAAAGGGTTAGAGAGTGTTTTGTACCCCTGCATAAGATTTTGGAAATTCAAGCTATTTTGGGATAACGTAATGTACAAAAGACATTGTTCGAATGTTTTCGAGTTGATTGGAGATAATGTGACTTACCAAAATTTTCGATTCAACTTTGTCAGTTTATCATAGAAATATTATTTTTCTAAATAAAGCACGTTCTAGTCATACTTCGTATAAAACATGGTCAAAGATTGACATCTACTTTGAGAATATCGTTTAAGGGGCATTCTAAGAGGCTGAAAATAGGTAGTAATGACATTTTAAGCTGTAATACGCATTCTAGGATCACCGTTCACATTATATCCGTATGGCCGTTTTCCTAGATTTTTCATTTCCTTCTCTATCCATTCCTATCTTGCCCACTTACGTGATCTGGGGAGTTTTATTCCCTTCCCAGAAAATTTTTCACCACCTAGAATTCGTGATTTTCGAAAATAATCGTAGAAAAGGTGTTGTTTCAAGCGATTTTGGCGATCTTTTGGCTCAAACTCAAATTTTCGGTGTTTCGCACTATATATTAATTTTTGGGTCTGCGACGAAACATCATCAATAAATCGTCCCCACGACAAAAAGTCCCCAATAAAACGTCCCCAGCAAACCATCCCCCATGAAAAAACGTCACTGTGACAAAATCTTTCGTAAATTGCTTCGCAGATGTGCACTCAAATGGAGTAAGCTTTTTAGAAGCTATAGAAATATCGTGAATCATGATTATTTTGTGTCGTTAAGAGAGACAATCAATGTCATGTGTGAAGTAAAAAAATAGAAAATATACATACGAAATCAAAAATTCAAAATATAAAGAGAGACAGGCCTGTATTCAGAGAGGCGGGGGATGCTACCCGAAATAGACTAATTTTTTTCGAAGGATCTCCGGAGGAAGAATGGAAGAATGGCGATGAAGTCTAAAAAACTGACAAAATAGGTTTTTATGGTATTTTTGAGCTAGTAAACTTAAAATTTTTCGGTGCTTTGTGCCGGTTTTATTGTTTATGTATAGTTTTGTCTTCTAAACCGCTGAAAATCATTCCAATTTGAGTTAGACACGGAGAGCATGTCAATTTTTTCTGGCGCTACACGCTGGATTAATTGTTCAGCTATAGTTGTAGCTTCTAGCCAACTCAAAACAGCTCAAATTTGAGTTATGACTTGGATAACTCGAAATTTTTCTGATTGCTTGTCTATGATTTTGTCTTCTACCCCACTCAAAACCGCTTAAATTTGACCTGGACATGTAGAAATGTGTCAAATTTTTTCGGCGCTAATTATTTATTATCCGTGCTGTTTTTCTTTGTAAAGCGCATTGATTAAATACAAAGACAGGAAATAAGAAATAATTCGTCTATTGAATGTTGAGAAGTCAGTTGTGCAAGTAGTTTAAACGATAAATTTGCAGTTTAACAATATAAAATAAAGTGGAAAATTTTCGGTTTTTTTAATTTTCCCATCACCATCGGATAGAGCTCGCCGAGATATGTACGCTCAAAACTGCCCTTATTTTCGCCCATCTCCTAATGGTTGTCGAGATGTCTAACCTTGAAAATTTTTCACTCAAAGAGCGCCAAAAATGGATGAAATTCTGTATTTGTTTAGTGTTAAAGGTGACATAAGGCAGTCAAAATGAATTAAAAATGCGATAAAAATGCGATATTACCACACAACGTTTTATGAGCTATTTTGACCATTTTAGTCGTTTAAACAGAAAAACATCTTAACCGTTAAATTAACTGTTTTGGCTTTCTGAGATTTCACCCTCCCTGCCAACCCTGACCTTGTGCATCAATGCTTGACGGGGGATGCTGGGCATCCATGATCTTGGGGGGAGGTTTGGGGGATTTTTACCCCCCATCAGAATCATTTTTCACCCCCGCAAAAAATTTTCATCCCCCCAGAATTGGCGATTTTTCAAAAGTTTCCTAAACCTACCTGAAAATTGGCAGAAAAAGTGTCTTTTTAAGGGTTTTTGGCTATCTATTTGCTCAAAATCGCCAAATTTTCGGCGCTTTGCGCCATATATTCATGTTTTAAGCGATATATTGGTCAATTTATTCGACTTTTTTCGAAATTCTTTTATGATTTCATGCTCTAGAAGGATAGAGTATCGTCAGAAACGCCAGAAAACGATGTTTTTAACGCGTACCGGCCATTTTTGGGCCCATTTTTGAGCCAAAAAGGCACTTTAGGTTTTCACCCCCAGAATTCCCATACTGTGCATGTATGGTGTTGGGACGACCATCTTTTGGTGAGGAATCCTCCTTTTACATGTATACATATATGTATGCACATATGTATGTATGTATCTCGTGATGTTATCCATTATTAATCCTTTGAAGGAAATCTAAAGCGGACAAGGAAAGTATAGAGTACTTCCAGTGCGAACAAGAAATGAATGACGAGTTGTATGAACAATACAAAATGGTTGAACGCATAATAGGTATGTTGTACTAGCTGAGCTACCCGGCGTTGCCCGGGCTGAACTTGGGCTTGATAGCTGGAATTGAGATGTCTATCGTATTTTTATTTTTCGGGACTTTTAATGTCTTTGGAATATTTCTAAAACAAATTGTTGGTAAAAATCAAAGTTTTTAGTTTTTGGATTTTTTTAAAAATGTTTTTTGTCAAACATCTTTTTAATCAAAACCATATTTTTGACGTTACAGAATGGTTTTGAAAATTCTTTATCCAAAATCATATTTTTGAAGTTTCTGGGATGTTCTGGAAGTTTTTTTGGTCAAACCCATATGTTTGATCTTTTGGGATGTTTTTGAGACTTTTTTGGTCGAACCGTATTTTTAATGTTTTGAAAATTTTTTGTTTGTTGTAGCAAAGGGTGTCGTATATCACGTGATATCTTATATCACTCATATGTTATAGCAGAGAGTATCTCCTATCTTATATCACTGCATCACTGCATATTATGGCACAGACAAGGTATCTTACATCACATCATTGTATCGTATAACATTACCCATCTTGTAGCATTATGTAGGCTATATTACGTCCGATCCTATGTTATAACGCACACAGCGGCAAAAGTACCGTAACCCGAAAATAGTGCGAACTGAATTTATTTAAGATTTTCGAAATTTGGCAAAAAGTCGGTCATGTCCCGAAATCGGCCATGCTTAAGCATAGGGACGCCTCCCGTTTTACCCCTGTATAGGATGCATGGGTGGGGTTGGTGAAATTTAAATGTCGCTACTACACCCCCAGCCGGTAGGCCGAGCTCAGGCCGAAACGTCAGCCCACCAAGTGTTATGGGGCCGGAGCCAACCCCGAACATACAAACATTCTTTCACAAATATATAGTAGATGTAATGTACGCTATTGTAGTGTTATATGTATAACATTTTTTATGTATCATAAAGGCGAGCCGAGCACTCAACTGTGATCGGGAACAGGCTGACTTCTATCTTAGATCAATGAGTAAATAAATATGTAAACTAGGAATGAATAAGTAATTAGACATTGATAAATAGAATAAATGTATCTATGTAAAAATCGATTGATAAATAAGACATGTATACAAATCGACTGATAAATTATATAAAAGTAATAAATGACTAATATGCATGGAAAAATCAATTTTTTGAAGGAAAATTAGCTCACTCGATCGAAAAGACTATTTTTGTATGAAAAAAATCGTAGTTTCCTTCGAATTCTAATATCAAATTTGGTTTATGTAGATTTCAAATTAATTCTGCATTGCATATCACTTAGTTACATATTTCACATTCGGAACAGAACCACAATTTTTTTAAATTTCTTTTTGCAGCGCACAACGTGAATGAGGTAGAAAAGGACGGCATCGCCGAAAGCAGCACGGATTATTTTGTGAAGTGGTGTGGCTTGCCATATTCAGAAGCAACTTGGGAAGCCGAACGCCTTATAAAGCCTCATTATCAGTTGGCCATAGATAAATATTTTGCGAGAATTGAATCTCAACGCATACCGACAACAAAGATCGCAACAGTGAGATAATCACTTGTTTTGCTTTTTTTCATACATTTATAGGGACGGGGATCCCCCACCCGAAGTTGATCGTGCTTCCACATACCCCTAAGGGCTGAGGCAAGTTTCAGCAAAAATCTTGCGTTTGTAGGCCATACATGCTTTTTCTCGCCATCTTTGCTAAAAATAAAAGCATTCCTCTCCAAAAGGCCAGCTGTTCCGTATAAAAATTTTGAGCCATTTTTACTAACAATATAAACTAAATGTAAACAGTCATATTTAGGTAAATTTCAGATACCTAAAAGTATACTCAGAATTTAGTAAAAAATATATTTGCATGTCTGATACACAGCTTGCTTCTTAATTGCTGTCATAAGAAGAATGTTTCCATGGAACAAAAAGGACAAATATACTTGCATACATGGGCATGGTAGAGGTGGCCGGAGGAGTGAAATCCAGGAACGGTCATACAGTAAATTGTGGTCATTGTTTTCTGTACAAAATCGTTAAAGCTAAAATTAAAATTAAAGTCGTAGCACATTTCTGTACGTGTAAATATTAGGCTTCTGTAATATGGTACAATAGCACGTTATGTGTAGCAAACTGGGTTTATTGACCGTTAGTTGTGTAGTTTAGCTAATTTATGGATTTCTAGCGATGGAAAATACGGAAATTTATCAATACGGCGCGGAACGCCAGTGAAATTTTGATATTTTTACCGGTTTTAGGTATTATTTTCTACCTTTTTTCCGCAGTAAGCTCAAAAACTGTCCTGCAGCTTCTTTTGTTTTTTTCAAAACGTCTGATGATACCTGGTTTTTCGAAACCTTACAAGGGGCAATAATACCCCCTATACCCATGTGTGTACTTGGGCTATGCACAGCATAAATTCTGGAGTGGGTAAAATTATAAAGTGCCTTTATTATCCAAAAATAATGGGTACGCGTCAAAAACATCGTTTTTAAGCGTTTCTTGATGATGCTCTATCTTTCTAGAGCAGAAAAACATTGAAAAAATTTTTCAAAAAATAAAAAAAATCGGACCAAATTGAACAAAATATAGTCAAAACATCAGTACAATGGCGCGAAGCGCCGAAAATTTCGCACTTTTGAGCAAATATGTAGATAGCTAAAAACGCTTAAAAAAGCATCTTTTCGACAAATTTTTAGGTAATTTTTTTGGGAACTTTCAAAAAATCGCTAATTTGGAGAGGGGTGAAAATTTTTGTGGTGTAGAGGTGAAACATACCTCAAACCCCCTCCCCCAATATCATGTATGGCAGTATGTCATTTTGATGGTATTGGTGGGTAGTCCTCTGTTTTTCGATAAAAATGCCAAAACGCGCTTTAAATTTGTCTTAAAGTGCACGTTTTGCTTTAAAACTTGATAAAAAATTTCACCATCTTCCTACAATGGGGTTTCCCTTTTCCCGCATTCCGAACGACAGCTTGTTTATAATTGTGTATATTTTAAATTAATATTATAATCTTATTGTTTTTATCTTGTTATTGAATATTATTTGGTTAAAAAAGTGATGGGCGATCGATTGTCTTCCAAAAATAGCCGACTGCCCTTCGAATTCGGGCTTTGACGCCTAGTACAATGGTTGTGTGAGCTGTTTATGCAAAGATTTTTCAGTAATATTCAGATCCATTCATGTAATGGTTCAAAATTGTAAGTGGAGGCATACATGCATGGGTCGAAATTTTGGGTGGGGTCACTGGCCAATTTTTTTTGGGGGGGTGGTAAATGACCTCAAGTTTTGGCTGAAAACGGCCGAAAAACACCTAAAAACGGCCAACTAATTCGATTTTTCAAAACTCAGGGAGGTCTCCCTGTTATATGAATGGTGGAAGGTCCCCGGCAATTTTAGGGGCAGTCTCTTTTTTGTACAAGGTCCGTTTGTATACGTACAAAGATGTTCCTGAAAGTCATTGTGCATTTTGTACACACAAATTTTTGGGTACTATAATAAGGTACAGTAGCGATGGTAAAAACAGAGTTTGGTAGTGTATTTTAGCTAATTTCTGGATTTCTGAGGGCAAAAATCACTAACAATCGTCTTAAAACGGCGCGAAGCGCCGAATAATTTGATACCTTTCTTTCGAAATGCAATTTCTGCCATTATAAAGATATATAAAGCACACAATTACTCATTTCAGCCGAGAGCGCCAAAAAAATTTGCGAACTTTAGACCTTTTTTGCAGTTTTTGTCTTCCCAAAAAATTTTTTGTACATGTACAAAGACGGTCCCGAAAAGTCTTTGTACATCGGAAAAAATCTTTGCCTAATACAAAAACAAGCGGTGGAGGGGGATAGATGACCTCCAATTTTAGGTCCAAAAAGCACCTAAAACGGCCAAAGAGTTGATTTTCTCCAAAATTGAGGAAACGTCAAAAATTTTCTGGCTTCGGGGGATTGTGGGGGACGACCAACTTCAGATGGGGGATTCCCCCATCCCTTTGTTACACATATACTGAGTCCTACATATCTTTGTAGGACGTGATTTTTATTTCTCACTTGTTTCGCAACAACTTTTTGTGATATTGTTCTTTTATTCAATAATTTTTCTTTTACATGCTTATATCTCTTTCATTTTTGTTTGTATGTTATGCTTATCCTTAAGCCGCTGAAACGTCGTCCGAAATTTCAACAAATCAAAACTCAACCAGATTATATTGGGTCTAGTGATGATTTTGTCTTAAGAGATTATCAGCTAGACGGAATAAATTGGCTCGTTCACGCCTTTTGCAAGTGAGAATTGACTTGAAATTAATTTTTGCTCTGTTGCTTGCCTCAGTCAAATGCATACAATCAAAGCTCGATGTAAAAGGCGGGGAAAAATAAATTATAATGTCTTACGAGTCCCGTAAATCTACTTCCAACATGATCTGAGTAATATCGTTGATATGTATGTCGTAGGCTCGATCAAGAAGCTCAAATTAGTACAGTTGTCTGAATGTTGTCTAAAAATTCGTGTATTATGCCTAAAGTACAGGTATTTTGCTGTCTTTTGATAGACAGAATTGTTTCTTATGCAAAAAAGTGAAAAATCGAAATTTTCCAAAGTTTTTTAATGAAAAACTCGCAAAATTAATGCAGAAATCCACAAAAATCGCTGGAAAAAACAAAAAATTTTCAGATCGAAAATGGCTAAAATCATCAAAAAATGCATATCTATTCTTCATTGCGCCCAGAGTTATTTTGACGACATGGGCGGCCGCCTTATCCCTTTCGACCCCTCTCTAAATCCGCCGATGTATGTAGCTAGTAGGTACCCGACATGCACTGCACAGCATAGAAATTTTAGGAGGGGTGAAATTTCAAAGTTCCTTTATTTGGCCTAAGAATTTTGGATACGCGTCAAAAAAATCTTTTCTCCTCTTCTGATGATGCTATACCTTTCTAGAACGTATAAACCTGGAAATTGGAAAAAATTTATAAAATGTAAAATCGAATTAATTGAATAAAATATGTATTTTCAGGGGCGTAACCAGGATTTCATTTCGGGGGAGGGCCCGAAAATGTTGAAGTCAAATATCTTGAGAGCCATTGGGAAATAACGAAAATAATGGCGTTTTTTAGTGTTTCTTGACGAGATCTATCCATCCCATGGTGAAGAAAAAAATTCAAAAAATTATTTTTTGCTTTATTTCAAAATCGGATATGCAAAATCTATCATTTAATCAATCTGTATGACTGATTTCTCAATATCGAGTCCAAGTTTAACTCAAAACATTTCGAAATCCTTGTATTTGTATTTCATTTTGGCGACTTTTTTAAGGAATCTAATGCAGGAAATAATGAATTAGCGCGAAGCGCTGAAAATTTTGTCTTATTACCATTTTTAGGTCAAGGCTGTGCCTTTAAGGTAAGAAATATAATGGTGAACAATAAATCCGGCGCGAAGCGCCGAAACATTTCAGTTTTGTGGCTCAGAAGTTTGCTAAAAAAGTGTTTTGGCGTTCTTTTTGGCTGACTTCTGGAATTTTAAAGTATAAGGCACAAAGCGCTGAAAATTTTACGCTTTGAGCTAGCATATCGTAGCTAACAACGCTTAAGAAGTACCTGTTTTACGATTTTTCTGAAAAATCGCGAATTCGGTGGGGTCGTAGTCGCCCCCAACCCCCTCCCACTAGATCATGTTTTGTTAGGCAGTAGGCACTCCTGTGTAGTTACTATGTATGTAGCTGCATGTATGGCATATTTATTTTTATTTTTATATTTTATATTTATTTTTCATATTTATTTTCCGCTATTTTTTACTCTGAAGATTACGTACGTTAAGAATTTTTAAGGCTCAATAGTGTTATCCTGGCCGATGAAATGGGTTTGGGCAAGACCATTCAAACTATTTCCTATCTGTCCTATTTGTACCACGAATTCGACGTTTATGGACCTTATTTAATTGTCGTTCCTTTATCAACGTTGGCCGCTTGGCAACGAGAGTTCGAAAACTGGGCTCCTGCTTTTAATCTGATCGTTTATTTGGGTGATATAAAGAGCCGCGAAGTCGTAAGCTTGACATTCACTGCAGTCATACATGTAAGAGTGGGGATGGGGATCACTTCACCCAAAGTCGGCCGTCCCCCATTCCATCCATAGCCAGAGAATTTCTGCCCCCCCCCGAGTTTTGGAAAAAAATTGAAATTTTAGGTTGTTTTTTGGCTGTTTTTGGCCAAAAATTGTAGGTCGTACACCAACCCCCACCTAAAAATGGTCGGGGACCCAAAAATTTTGAGCCGTTACGTATGACTACAATGTTTTGTATCGAAATTTATCTTGCATGGGAACGACTAAAGTTAAAATGTTGAAAGTCACCTAATAGTGCTGATTCACTGGTTTCATAATTGAAAGAGCTTGGTTATGCCGGAAAAGGTTTCTTCGGCGATGTGATCGGTTTTTCCAAAATTTTTCGCACCCAGAATTTTAATTTTTTTAAAAATATTTTTAAAGCGCAGAAGAATGAGCTGGTATTGAACTCACAATTTAATCTAAATAATTAAAATAAATGTTAAATATGTTAATACGTAGATATTGAGGTTGAAATGGGTCACTTTTTTGAATATTGGGTTCATATCCAAGATTTTGAAAAGGTTGGGTCCAGGTCCAAAACGTTGGGCCTGTCCGAGTCAACGTGCTTTATGAACATTGTTTTGTTGGTACTATGAATTGTTACCCAACTCTGCATCTCATTAAGCGTATGGTAAATGCGCTTCGTTAATGTAGTATATAAATTAGGGTGTAAGTATGTATAGGTAAGTAAGCATACTGCATAATGCGTTAACAGATGTGTAGAAACAGTTTTTCCTACATGTTCACTTTTTATAGAAGCGCCAGAAAAATTTTGATATTTTTACAGTTTTCGATTATTTGCCGCTTTTCTTATAAAAAATTGTCCAAAAAATTGAAATGGTACAAAGCGTTAAACGCGGCGGATTGAAGTGGCTTTGGCGGCCCCTTCATTGGCCCAAAATAACTGGCGAGATAAAGGACGGATTTCAATAATCACACTTATTTACTTTCTTAGCGGCCCGCACAGGCACGTAGCTGGCCGTCCTATTTCAGGGGACCAACACCAATTTTGGGGGACTAAGCCCAAAAAGGCCAAAAATAACACAAAATGACGTTTAAAAAGTCGATTTTTCTGAATTTTTAGGGGTCTGAACATCCTCATTCTCCCCAGAGATACGTGCCTGGGCGCGCAAAACATATTATTGCTCAGGGAATAGGTATCAGAATGATGTCAAGAGATAAAACAGTTTTTTAGCATAGTTTCTTCTATACTTTCAAGCATAACTTTAAACATTTTCGACGTTCCGCATAAAACGCTACAAATACAGGAGATCGAGCAGTAAGTCAAGTTTCTAAGCGTTCTTCCGCTTTAATTTCTCAAATTTTCCGGCGCTTCGCACAAGGTTTTCGTCGCGATCAAAGAAAATTAACAATTTTTCGAACGAAATTGTCTAAAATTTCGAAATTTTCGAGAAAACTGTTGCGTAAAAAGCGTTTTCACATCAAGGTAGACAATGCAAAACGACGAAAAACGCTATTTTGCACGTGAAGGGCAAATTTTTGAAGCTATTTTCGACTGTTTTTGGAAAGTTGGGATACCGCCCCATTAAGAAAATCCTAGATCCGCCACTGGCGCTTGAGCATTTCGTCATTTTTACTGTCTGAAAGATAATAATTTTGAAACTTTGTCAAGACAAACAACACAAAAAATTGCAAAACTGGTACTACAAATTAATTTGCGTATGCTGATTACATATGGTATTCAAGTATGTTAAGATACTTAACAAACAAATACTGCTTTCAATTACTATTAGTGTAAAGCACAAAATTATTTCAGCTAACCTACGGTATAAACTCGATGTTGGAGCTTTTACAGAAATGGCTCATAACCGGCGCGCTGAAAAATTTCAAGCTTTAGCTTCTTAAGATCAATTTTCCTGTTTAGTCGACATATTTTCAATTTTGTTTGACTAATACATTTTGGGGTCAGTAATGCATTTTTAATTTATAAATGACTTCGAATTTTTCAATATTATTGTGTCATTTAACATTATACTTTTTGACCCGGACTTGACACTATTATAAAGCCGGGTCTGGGTCCAAAATTCTAGGAACTTCGGGTCTGGGTTCAAAATTTCAGCCGGGTATCCGGCTAAGCAGATCCAGGTACCCGTTGCAACCCTAGTAGATATATTTACAACTAATAAAGTATAAATTACATACATATTAGAATAGGTACGTATGCATGTATTAAACTTATACATAATTGAATACGTGATCAATTTGAATGATTAAATATGTTGTATTTCTTAACAATTAAATTATTACCTAGTTATTAATTTTTTAACAAACAGTAAAATAATTAAAATTCTTTATTTTAATAAATTGATTTAAGTTTTTTCAACTTTTCTATCCTTTTTTGAATAATACGTTTTATAGATTCAAGAATACGAGTGGTTTGTTAAAGGAACACGTCGACTTAAATTTAATTGTCTGCTGACGACATACGAAATTGTACTCAAAGATAAGGTACATCCATACATATGTATTGAAGACTTATTGTTTTTAATCCTGCATTTCGTGTCTTATCGCTTAAAACACAATTAAGTACATAAGTCAATTATATAAATGTATTCAAATTTTCAAAATAGTATCAGTTTTATAGGACAGTCAAACGTGTGTAATATTGCGATTTGAAGGGATTATTCGCGCAATATAAAGGCTCCATTATTTGTGTAGTGCATATGTAGATGACCATTTTTAGGGATAACTGATCTTGTTTTTATGATAATTAGTAAAAATCGCGTTAATAGGCTATATTTTGTAAGATTTTTTAGAGAATCAAAAATTCTGGGGGACATAAATTTTTTATGGGGTTCAGACATGCACAGCATGGGAATTCAAAATATAGTCAAAACATGAGTGTATGACGCGAAACGCCGAAAATTTTACTTTTTTGAACAAATACATGCATAGCTAAAAAGGCTTTAAAAAAGCACCTTTTCTACGAATTTTCAGGCGATTTTTGGAAACATCGAAGAATCGCCAATTTGAAGTGGTAAAACCCTCCCCTAAACCCCGCTCCCCCAAGATCATGTATGATGAGGATGACAAACTTTATGCGGGGTAATTATTTCCCGATCGTACATACATTACGGTGTTAAATACCGAATAATGTTAACTGCAGGATTTTATTGGTTCATTCACATGGGCAGTTCTGATGGTTGACGAAGCTCATCGGCTCAAAAATGACGAATCCTTATTGTATAAAGCGTTATTTCAATTTTCGACCTATCAAAGATTGATGATCACCGGTACGCCGCTTCAAAATTCTTTAAAAGAACTCTGGTGCCTCCTTCATTTCATCATGCCTGATAAGTAAATTTGAATTTTATTAATTTTTTAATTAATTCGTGTTAAAAAATTGGGACTTCCTGCTTACGTACATATTCATTATCAAGAAGTGTAAACTGACTGCGTACTACCAGGGTATATGCTTTTCCTTTTCTACTACGAGTACAGTAATTATATTAATGAATCGTTATAAAATAGGGCATTTTTCAACTGACTTGCACAGCATGGTAATTTCAAGGATGAGCTAAAAACAAAAATTTTTCCATAATGTTTTACTTGGAATTGAAAGCGATTGGTATGCGGTGCGTCGAAAACACAATTTTTGTCGTTTCTGCCGATGCTCTTTCTTTTTATAACACATGAATGTAAAAATTCCATGAAATATGAAAAAATCGAGTCAAGTGGCCAAAAAAGTAGTCAAAAAAATAGTATTTTACGATCCCCTAGGTCACTCATGCGAGAAAGTCGTATTCTTACCTACATATCTTACGATATCTTTGAGTAATCACAACAAACAATCTATCTTCTGCTCAAAAATGTAAACAGTCTAGACAAAAACCGCGAAAGATATAATAAACTTTTAGCCGTCATTAGAGTAATAAAAATTATGATTTTTGGGGGAATGAAGGAACAAGTCGGGTCAAGATGCCTTCATTTCCTTTTACGCTATGCCTACATATATTTTATACTGCGAATTTTTTTAAATTTTCGGTTGCTATCGTTTCATTTAATTATAAATTTCTTTCTACACCTCAATATATGTGCATGTGTAGTATGTATGTACGTACTAGGGATGTCCCGGAGCAGACTTTTTAGCTGGAGCCGGGCCGGGGCCTCGGCGCTGGCACTGGGGCCAGGGTAAGATGTTATGTATATTGATGTATGCTGACCCTATAAGCAGTGATCGGACCGAGGGTACTTTTTGGACCCTCGGCCGAGACCGAGCGACTTAAAATCCTTGCCTCGGCCGAGGCCGAGAGCAATGCCGAGGGTCAAGCTTATATACCTATACCCATAAATAGTACTCTTAGAATATTTTGTGTGCATATGAGCTAGAGAATAATCGTAATATTAAACACTTTATCGATTTACAAACAATTCATTTTTATTTTCAATAATAGTTGATTAAATGTGTGAAGGATTTATTGAATAAAGTCAGCAGCATGACAGCATACTCAATTTAACAAGTTGCCGTTGATGAAGACTTGGAAAAGTTGATAAAAAATATGGCTGAACAAGCACTTAAAACTTTATTACGATAAATAAGAAAACAGTGTCGAAGAAATAAACAAACAAATGAAATAAGCTGAGTAAAGACAGAACTGTAGCCATTGTTGTGCTCGCTTTTGCAGTAATGCATGTTTAAACACGCTTTTTCGGTCATCCAATTCTGGTGTGGCAGGTAATATGATGGAAACTGCACTGTACTTTCCGATCATAGTTTCCCAAGGTCCAGAGTTGAGGGAAGGGTGAAATCCCAAAATGGGGGACAAGTAAATTAAGTAGTGTCTTTGTATGCGCGAACAAATTTTTGTAGATATTTTATATAAATATATTTTTAAACATACACATTTTTACATACTGCCAGTGTGTGACCTGCAACCGGCATGCAGTCCTAAACAGTGTTTTTTTGTGCAAGATACTTTTTTACGTGTACAAAGATGGTATCCAAAAGTCTTTGAACATTTTGTACATGCAAATTTTTGTGTACTATTATAGTATGGTACAGTAGCGATTTAGTGTGGTAAAACAGGGTTTTTCGACCTTTGGTAGTGTATCTTAGCTAATTCCTGGGTTTCTGAATGTTTGACATTTTTCCATTCTAAATGCAAATTCTACTATTTTAAAGACATATAGGACAGACAATTACTGATGCGCCGAAAATTTTCGGAAATTCTACACCTTTTACAGTTTTTGTCTCTCCAAAAATCTTTGTGCGTGTACAAAGACGGTCCTGAAAAGATTCTGTACATTATGAAAAATCTTTGCCGAATACAAAAAACCGTGGCCCTAAATGTGATAATTCGGCTTGAATTTAGTTGATAATATTAGTTCGGCGCGAAGCGCCGAAAATTTCTATCAGCTTTTGATGAAATTTACACATAAAACTCGACTGAGAAAGCTAAAACAACTTGTACTACAAAATCAGAAATATTACAGATATTGTAATATGCCAATTAAATCTTGTAACAAGCACTACTGTGCTTAGAAATCCAATGCAACATCAGGATAAATTAGTCAATTTCATCTTTGAACGGCAACAAAGTGCAAAGTTATTAAATAGTACTTATTTTGCATAAAATTTTTAAAAACA
Source organism: Mermis nigrescens (assembly GCA_036768485.1). Classification (NCBI taxonomy): domain Eukaryota; kingdom Metazoa; phylum Nematoda; class Enoplea; order Mermithida; family Mermithidae; genus Mermis; species Mermis nigrescens. Next base: position 646,072 of record JAVLUZ010000152.1, on the reverse strand, counting down.
GTATAAATAGGTACAAAAGATATTTAAATCTGCATAAAGTTGCCTAGATTACACGAAATTGATTTTGGGGTGTTTATTTTCCCTGCTTCAATCTAAATACAGTATATTAGCGATATTTTGCGCGAAGCGCTGAAAATTTTTCGAAATTTCCTAAAATATACTGAAAAACGATATAATCAATATAACTTTGTCCAAGAAAGGATTTTAACATTGTATAAAAATTGCTCCGAAAAATGCACGAGCCGAAATTGATTTTTGGCAAAACCTGCATTTATTGGCCATTTTTAGGTGCGTTTCTGCGATTTTAGGCCAGAAATTTGTGTTCATTCACCCCCTCTCCCATAAAAATGGTCGAAAACCATACGTGTAACAGGGGAGGGTTTGGGGAATTCCCAACCACCCAGAGGTGGACGTCCTCCCCACACCCTTCCCTCCAACGTCAGAAAATTTTGACCCACCCTCCCCATTTTTGGCGAAAATTTGCGCTTTGTTGGCTATTTTTAGGTGCTTTTGCCATTTTTGACATAAAATTAGAGTCGCTAATCCCCCTCCTTCTAAAAATGGCCAGGGACCCCTACCCAAAATTTCAAGCCGTTACATGTATGCCGAGGAGCCTCCCGAAAATTTTAAGCTGTTGCATGCATGTTTTATAGTGATAGTTAGTCTATTCACTCTTGCTTACATTCAAAAATACTGTATCACTTCGTGAAATTCTAACAGTTAGCTGCACTTTTGTCATAGTAAAAATCAACTTCAAAAATTATTCAAAAGGTTTTCACCAAAAATCGTCTGACAGTGACTTGAGTCTTGTACCCTGAAAGGAGGGTAATAACCCTCCCTCACCCCCCTTTAAGGATGTGTGTTTCCGATCCATGTAGCGAGCATGAGAATTGAAAACTTAGTCATCACGTGAATAAGAAATTGGCACTTTGCTGTATGTAACTTGGTGTAACTGGGTACGCGACTAAAACCATAAAAAGTCTATAGGTAAAAAATAGCCTATGTACTGCAGATGCATTCTAAATAGTTAATATTCAACGGATATGTTAAACTTATTCAAATTTGACTTTAACCCTCGGCGCCTCGGCACTTTTCAGCTTCGCCCTCGGCGCCGAGGCCGAGGCTCCAAAAAACGCCGAGGATTGCCGAGGCCTCGGTCCGATCACTGCCTATAAGTGTACACTTAAGATCATTGATGGCATTTTTGCAATAATACTTAATCATATTAATGTGGGAAATTGATTAGTTTCCGGTTTCTCACCTCAAAAAGGCTTTGAATTTATAGTTTTAGAACTTAAAAGACGGCTTGAAAAATATCAATGATGCTCGTGATACTGAATTAGTCCAATTAAGTGACAATGATTAGCGCTAAATCTTAAATGTGCAACTATCCTCAGATTTTCAAAAGTTCGTGACTTTTTCCGGAGAGGTCAAGAATTGCAAGGTAATTATAAAGTTCATAATAGAATGCCCACATTACTTAGGATCTAAGCTCTCAATTAATGGTGTCAGTTTTTGAGAAAAATATAAATTTTCTGTGATACTACGTGCTCGTCATTTTATTTATGGTAAAGGTCAATTTTTCCGCTGAAAAATAAAACAAAGTAAGCATTTTAGTTTATCGTATGCATTTTTATGTTTAGCCTGATCATTTTTGTTCCAATTTCCACTTTAAAAGATTGAAGGCTATGAAAATTCGTAAGTTGTCAGTAAAAAACTTTATTTAGCTATGATTATATACATTGCACTTCTTGAATTTGAGACTCTTCGATTCTACGTTTCCTAATATTAGTCGTGCGTGTCTTCCAGCTGTACTAAGCCATAAAAATCGTTGATGTACGAATTTTAAACGTCTTTTTCTTGCCAAAATTGTAGCTGATGCGATTAAATATTCCCGACAGCGCAAGCTTGACTTTCAAAAAATTACTTTAAATTGTGAAATACGAAACAATATTTTTTATATGATTTTGGGTCAGGGCACTAAGATGAGAACTTCGATCGCAGCACGCCATCTCGCTTCCTTCTAAAGCTGATCTTTTAATTAATTTTATGCATTCTACATATGTAATCAGAGTAAACAGATCATAGAATTCATTCATAAGATCTGGCTGAATAGGATGAGAATTTATTCTTCATCCGACTTTGGCTGTTTTTCATATGTAGATCAGTGATATAAAAATCGTAATATTAATAATAATTATTAATGGATTTATTAATCACTCATTTAAAAGCAGAGCAAAAACACTGAATTTAAATTTCTAAAGTTGGGTTTAAATTCACATTTGGGTTTTGCATAGAAACAATCTAACGATCAAGTTTTGATATTTGTATGAGCCAGTATTCTGAACTATACCATTTCTTTGGTCCTACCTACTTTCCGAGATTGATTTTCAAAGAGGATTACAAATGTTTTAGCCCCGGCCCGGCGCAAACTTTGCCCATGTCCTGGCACCGGGGCCGGGTCTTGGGGCATCCTAGTACGTATGTACATGTCAACAAGGCCATATTAACGGGCAGCGGTGGAGGCGATCACCCCGCCTGCCCGAGAAACAATTTTGAAAGGTCAGATGAACGGTAAGATGGAAAAATTACATATATTTGTCGTACAAATCTTCGAATTTTCGGCGCTTTGCGCCATAATATGGAGTATTTCTGCTAATTTTGCCTCATGTGCCAACGGACACCCTTTCGCAGCATTTTGATAGAAAAAGTTTCCGCAAAAGTTGCAATTTTATAATCTTAGTGGGTTGACCGTGTCAAAAAAACGTCGAAACACGCTTTTCGCAAGCTATCTTGACGAATTTCCGCAGATATGGACCAGTTTATGTAGGGTTCGCCTTGTATACGCCACGTTATATACTGTGGCGGATCCCCAAATTCGTCAAAAATCGTCCATAAATTCCTTTCACTATAGTTAACGTAGTGGTTTTTTACCGTCTTTTAATTGATTCATAAAAAGTCAAAAAAACTTGAAATTTCTTTACGAAAACTGCGCAAAATTAGTTTAGAAATTGGCCAAAGCGCTGAAAAATACTCCTGAAATCATTGCTAGATTTTAAAAAATCCTTACTTCGTACATCAATCACTCTTTCGACGAAAAATATGATTTTTGAAGCGCCAATAAAGTCAGCAAATATCATCAATGCGAAGCGCTGGAATATTTTGAAAGACTATGATAAAAAATGGCTAAAATCGTCAGGAAATTCGTATGATTTTCTATTGCGCCCAATTGTTTTTTGACGACGGGGGGCGGCCGCCCACCCACCCCTCTAATCCGCGCTTTTTACCTATATAGCTTTGGTTTGGCTAGAGTATTAAAGGCCCAGAAAGAACGTGTTTTAAGTGGTGATTATATAAGTTTTTATCGCTTTATATGTCATTAAATTCGGTTTTGCTATATAGCCTGAATAAATTAAATTTCAAATTGAATTTTGTCGGATAAAATGTTTTTGATCTTGTTCTATGAAGATAGTGCAAGGTATTCAAAACTGATGAAAAGATTTACATTTTAAAGTGGAAGTTAACAGCTTAAGTTTTAGAAAATTGATAAATTAAATGAAACTATGAAATTAAACAACATTTAATTATTTCTCATATGTGCGGGTAACATCATCCGCTTTTCCCAAATCACACGGCAATGCAGAATTTCATTGGAAATCTTATTTAGGGTAATATGCCTATATGCCTTCTCAGAAGATAATATAACCTATGTCAGACATAAAATAGCTTAAAATTTTTAAAGAAGTTAGTCGGTCATTTTCAAGAAATAGGAGGAGGTAAATGATCTACGGTTGTAGGCCGAAAATGGCAAAAAGGCACCTAAAGATGGCCAAAAGATGTCAGTTTTCCGAAAATGGGGTAGTGAAAAATTTTTGACTTTGGATGGATGGGTCACTAGAAGCCCAACTTTGGGTGCAGGTCGTCCATCTCTCCTGTTACTTGTAAGCCCTGCTTGGTGATTGCTCTTCTACTAATTAAAATGATTAAAAAGTAGATTATGTGTGGATCATACAAGAGCATGGGGGTGAGGGGGCATACATGTAACGGCTCGAAATTCCTGAGGGGGTTGGCCCCGGCAATTTTCAGAGGGGGGGTAGATAACGTCCACTTTTTGACCAAAACGGCCAAAAAAGTCAACTTTTTTCCGAAAATGAGGGGTCAAAAGTTTTCTGGCTTTGCGGGGATGGGGGAAGACCGACTTTGGTGAAGGATCCTCCATCCCCTATATTGCATGTCTGGGGGTATTGGTCCTCCTGAGCTTTTGAAAAAACTGATAGACATAGTTACAGCCATTTTGGGTTGAGAAAATTAGCTATATATAGCTTTTTTGGACTCAGAAACTTTCCTGTTAATTGTCTTTCCTGAATTTTTAAAAGGATATTTAGCTATTTTTCGAATTTTGAAAAAGGGCTAAATAGCTATTTTTAGTCCAACGAGCTTAAAAAGGCTATATAACTTATTTTCTGAGCCCGAAACGGCTACCGTTTTTACGAAACACAGCTAGCTATCTACCGATTTTTGGTTTTCACTCCCCATTGTTTTTTGTACAAGGTCCGTTTGTGCATGTACAAAGATGGTCCCTAAAAGCCTTTGTACACTTTGTACACACAAATTTCCGGGTACTATACTATGTTACAGTAGCGATTTAAGTGTAGTGAAAACAGATTTGTTCAACCTTTGGTAGTGTGTTTTAGCTAATTTTTTTGGTTTCTGAAGGCAAAAATCATTAAAAAATCGTCTTAAAACGGCGCAAGCGCCAACAAATCTGGCATTTTTCCTTTTGAAATGCAATTTGTGTTGTAATAATAGTATATAGGACACACAATTACTCACTACGGCGCGAAGCGCCGAAAATGCTAATTTTAGACCTTTTTTGCAGTTTTTGTCTTCCCAAAAATCTTTTGTACATTTACAAAGACGGTCCCGAAAAGTCTTTGTTCATCGGGAAAAATCTTTGCCGAATACAAAAAACTCTGCCCCTCCTGAATGTTTGACCTTGCGCACCTCATGGTGTGGAGTTTATTTTTTGTTTAATGCAGCAGTTTTTCATTCTCGTCTCGTTTTGTACTCTGACATTTGTATGTAAGTTATACAAGGGGATGGGGTTTCAGGTCATTTATACTTCCTCTAAAAATTCCTATGGAATGCCTCTCTAAAATTTCGAGCCGTTTAATGTATGCATGCTTATCGCGATAAACAGATTTGATAGCCTGACCGAATTCGAACGGAAGCATAGTAATGCCGAGAAGAAGGGCTACGCTTCATTGCATAAAGAATTGGAGCCTTTTTTACTGAGGCGAGTGAAGAAAGACGTGGAAAAATCATTACCGGCTAAAGTTGAACAGATTTTGCGGGTTGATATGACAGCTATTCAAAAACAGTATTACAAGTAGGAAATTTCTTAGCCCTTATCGTTTTCTTTATTATTTTTATTCCATTCCGTTTTGGGTCATTTATTTATGTTATTTAATTTTATCCTTGATCCTGAGATAATGGTTTTTGAGTTTTTTTACTACTTTTCTTATAAATTTTCGCTCGCATACCGTGGAAATATAAGTGTCAGACACGACCTATATTTCTCTGATCTCTAAGGTGCAAAAAGGCTCAGGATCATGCCTCTACGAATGAATGTATTGCTTGCTTAAGTACGAGTTTAATATTGTGTAATTAGATACCTGTGTGTACATATGTATTTAGATTATGTAAAGTAAGGTTATACAGAGTGGCCCAAAAAGGCTTTATTACGATGTAGTGGTCATAACGTGAGCTGACATGAATATAGAAATTCTGGATTAGCTGTATAAGATAGAAAAAATGTCTTCTTTCGAACTAAAAAAACATGGTCCCGTTCGAATGGTTCAGGTGCCATTGCGATTTGTTTACACCTTATGTACTTTGACATTGTTTAAACGGCGTCATCGGTTCTGCCATCTATTTGCTCCCTCTTTTAATGATATACACATTTTGAAGTTTTAGCACTTATTAGAACACTTACCTACACGGGGTGTTTACATGAATATGCTAATTTTTTCGACTGCATTTATAGTCAAAAGTAGGATACGTATATGCAATGCAAAAACTCTGGATTTTAACAATCAATGTCAGATTGAGGTGTAAACTAATCGTCGTAGCGCAGAATCGTTGGCAGCTGGCCCAATTTTTTTACGCGGTTTAAACAAAAACATGTTTATTCATGTATTTAATGCGGCTAATCTTAAAATTATATGTTAACAATTGCTCAATTTATGATGTAACATCGAGGAGGAGTAGCCTTTTTTGCATCACACTATACATTCGTAAACATGTATGTAGGTTACTCCTACGGTGCTCATTAATAGTCGAAATTCAATGAAGCTGGACAAATTTAAATCTTAACAGAAAGGCTTAAGGTATTTTAAACAAAAGCTAGCGGAAAGTCTGCGTTTTTCTCTGATTAAAACAATAAAATGATTGAAAAGTCTGAGAAATGTTCTTTTGGAAAAAGTCGACATTTAACACGTCAAATCTAAATTTTTTAAGGGAGCTGGTGAAACGGTTGTCAAAATGACAAACAGCTAGCCTCGCACTTAAATTGTGTTGTAGAGATATTTAAGTTAGACATTGCATCATTATAACCTACGAGACTGCGGGTAGTAGTTATTTCACATCCCGCTTAATTTCTCGCAAGAGTCCCCGGTTGAAGAAGTTGAATACTCTGGAAGTCCACTAAGAAGTCAGCCAAAAGAGTTTTTAGCTTGCTTTTAAGCCAAAAGAAACGGTAAACTTTTTATTTTATTCAATTCGAAAAAAGAAAATATTTGGGAAAAGTGAATTCGAAATCTTAATTCAAATTAAGTTTGAAACTTTTATTCCAGCATTTGTATGAATATCACATACGTTTTCTATTATTGATATAGTGTTAGATCCATTCATGCTGTTTTACAAGTGGATATTAACTAAAAACTACAAAGCGCTGTGCAAAGGTACGAAGGGTAACATATCGAGCTTCATAAATCTGGTAATGGAGTTGAAAAAATGTTGTAATCATTCCATGCTGAGTCGTTTACCTGAAGTCGAGGCTACTACGAATCAGGAACGGCTTCAAGTACGTCGTTTTCGTTACGAATAATCACCTGGAAACTTGAAGAATAAATAACTCGAATTTCCGTATCAATTACTCGCATGCAGTTGATTTTAAGTCAGAATACTAAGCGGTGATATAGTAGGAAAGCATCAAATAAAGTTTATAGTAGGGATATGGGATCGAAAAATCGCTCTAATAATTTTTTGACTTCAACTCAGCATCCTACGCTTCTGCGATTAGCTTTCACTATGGACATACGTAATAGATATTTGTATGAAGTTTTAAAAACAGTTTTATTATATATTTTTGTTTATTTTTATATCTTTTTTGTTATTTTTTCATATTTTCTCAGCTCACAATAATGGTTCTTATTGTAAGGTTTGTCTAAGTAAAAAGCTGTCATGTTTACCTACCTTAAAATTTAGTCTTTTCAACTTTTTCTTCCAGCAAATTATCAAAGGATCCGGGAAATTAATTTTGCTCGATAAGTTATTACGGCGATTGTTCGAAACTGGTCATCGAGTTTTAATTTTCTCTCAGATGGTCATGATGTTGGACATTCTTCAAGAATACTTGCAACTGCGGAAATTCATGTATCAGGTGAGTCGACGGCATACATGCACAGCATGGGAATTCTGGGGGGGGTGAAATTATAAATTGTCTTTTTGGGTACGAAAAATGATAGGTGCTCATCGAACACAATGTTTTTCAGCGTTTATGACGCTGTTCTATCTTTCTAGAGCATAAAAATATAAAGAAATCTCGAAAAAAAATAAAAAAAATCGGGACAAATTGAACAAAATACAATCGAAACATGAGTATAATGGCGCTTAGCGCCGAAAATTTCGCACTTTTGAGCAAATGGATAGCCACAAACGCTTAGAAAAAGCATCTTTTCGACAAATTTTCAAAAAAATTAGGAACTTTCAAAAAATCGCAAATTGTGGGGTTAAAAACCCCTAATTTACGGAATTATGTATGGTCGACGGCATACATGCACAGCATGGGAATTCTGGGGGGTGAAAACCTAAAGTGCCTTTTTTGGGCCCAAAAATGGCCGGTACGCGTTAAAAAACATCGTTTTTTGGCGTTTCTGACGATACTCTATCCTTTTAGAGCATAAAATCATGAAAAAAATTTCGAAAAAGTCGAATAAATTGACCAATTTATCGCTTAAAACATGAATATATGGCGCGATGCGCCGAAAATTTGGCGATAACCAAAAACCCTTAAAAGACTTTTTCTACCAATTTTCAGGTAAGTTTAGGAAACTTTTGAAAAATTGACAATTCTCGGGAGTGAAAAATTTTTTGCGGGGGGTGAAAAATGATTCTGCGGGGGTGAAATTCTCCCCCCCAAGATCATGTATGGACGGCCAAATTTCTCTTCGAATAAGCGGCAGTTCATCATACATTTTAATACAATATCATACATACATGCACAGCACAGCATGGGAATTTTGAGGTTTAAACTTTAAAATAATTATAAGCGCCTTTTTACTAAAAAACGGTGGATTCGCCTCAAAAGCATTTTTTGGCTCTTCCGACCATGCTGTGTCCTTTCTAGAACGTGAAAACAAAGAATTTGGAAAAAACGGAAAAAATACTTAAAAAAATCGATTAAATTGGACAAAATATGGTCGAAAAATTGAGTATATGGCGGATGTACTGATAAACATACTTCAACTCTATTCGGTCCTTAGTTACAGCATTATATAATGCATGTATGTAAGAGGGGGATGCGGGCATCCCCACCCCAAAATCGGACGCTCCCCCATCCTTCCTCCAAAGCCAAAAAATTATTGACCCTTCGATTTTTTCAGGGGGAAAAAGAATTTTTCCGCCGTTTTTAGGCGTTTTTTGGCCTAAAGTTGGAGGGAAACGGTTTTTTGCTTAAATTTGGAAAAAATTTACCCCCCCTAAAATTGGCCGGGGACCCCTCCCGAAATTTGAGCCCTTACATGTATGCATTATATGTACCACTTTTTTACGTAAACAGCTTTTAAAATCGTTCGATTTTTAGCGGTTGGATGGTTCAATTCGAGGAGAACTGCGACGAGCAGCTTTGGATCATTTTAATGCGGAAAATTCTACGGATTTTTGCTTCCTTCTGTCGACTCGAGCCGGTGGCTTGGGCATTAATCTCGCTACTGCTGATACGGTGATCATATTCGATTCGGACTGGAATCCGCAAAACGATCTTCAGGCTCAGAGTCGTGCTCATAGAATAGGCCAAACTAAACAAGTAAGCGGAGGCCAAACAAAAAAATTAAATATAAAAAACAAGAAATACCTAAAATTTGAAGCTTATTTAATGGTTTATTAGCCTGTTTCTGACTAGAAATTTAAGAAGCGTTATCGAAAGATTTTAAGTTTAGCTTAGAATGTTTTACTTTTCTTGAATTTATGGATGAATCTTGCTGGTTTTTAAGTAGTATATAAAGTATATTTTTTAGTTGTGTGTAACTTTTGGTTCTTCAGCGGGGGTAATAACCCCTCTCTATGTGCACGCTAGGGATGTGCCGGTTAACCGTAATCGGGACCGGCTGGAACCGACCATTTTTTGGAACCAGAACCGAGAACCGATTTTTTGATTTTCTAAGAACCGGAACCGATTTCTCGGTTTTTCAAGAACCGGAACCGATCTTTTTTGGAGTCGGTTATCGGTTTTTTAAAAGTAGAGTTAAAAATCGAACTTCATAAAATTTAGTGAAGACATGAAGCAGCGATTTAATCTATTATTACCCAAAAGTTTACAGATTAAGATTGGACATTCTAAAAATATGCTACTGAGCCTAAAAAATATGAAAGAGTGAAAAACGTATAAATATCACCGTTATCAAATCAAATAACGACGGCAGGTGGTTTTAGGATAAAAAAATACACTAATTCACGAATTCTAATAAGCAAAGAACAGTGGAAACAGTGTTCAATTGAATGAAAGATTGTACAGACAAAGCCAGACATGATATAATATTTAATTCAAGAAACACATAGATAATATTCAGTGAATTATAAGTAAATTGTCAACTCGACGTAAAAATTGTTTAAACGTGCAGTTGCAAGATTGAAACGACTTCCTGAATCACTTATATTTCGATTATATCGTCATATGTTCCCGTGAAGTCAGGCTATCAAGAGCGTACATACCTTAACGCAGGAACCGAGAACCGGAACCGGGGCCGACGGTTCTCTAGTTGAAGAACCGGAACCAGCGGTTCTAACTTACGCAAGAACCGGAACCGAAGTTCTTGTTTTTCAAGAAACGGAACCAGAACCGAATTTTTGAAAAACTAGAATCGGAACATCCCTAGTGCATGCATGCATAGAAAATTTGGCGTTTACTAGCTCTAACGCTAAAAACTTGTTTTGCGGTCTTTAAATGCGCTTCGAAAAATTTTCAATCTTGCCGGATCGATTGTCATCTTGTTCCTACATAGTTGCGGTTCTATGTGTACATACATTACATACATTCGTAAGCATGCTCACATAAGTAAGTCGGCAGCTATGATATTTGAACTCTTACTTAGCAATGCTTGCGCCTTGCAAAGGGTCAATTAGTATGTTTGTACATACATACTATGTATGTTTTAACCATTTAAGGGGGCGGTCCAAAGTTGGTGGCCCAATATTTCGGGATATGTTCGCCGGAGCAACTCATAAAGTGCATTTTCTGACGTTTTCGAACATTATCTATCTGTTAAGCTCATAAAATTCAAATTTTTTGATAAAAAATTCTTCTGTTAATAAGCTATGAAAAACGACGTCTGGTTTGGCCGCGCCTGGGCTTAAATTAGCGAAAATAATGATTCTACGGCGCGCCGGCTAAGGGGGCGGCAGCCTCCCCCAGCGTACGCTCATTGTTTAAACGTTGCTGTCTTAAAATGTGGCGACATTCTACTTATATGTACGATTATGTTATAACATAGAGGCGTGGCGACCGTTAGCATAATTTAGCATAACATAATTTACATTGGCGAAACTCGCCGACATTTTGGGAGTAGAATTGCAGAACATACTGGCATCTCATTTGCTACAGGAAAGCCAATTCAGGGTGATAGCTTATCTGCTATTCACAAACATGTCTCAAATAGCAATCATTCAATTACATCAGATTGCTTCAAGGTTATTAGTCGAGCATCCAACTCTTTTGATCTTTTAATCAAGGAGTCGTTATACATAGCACGTGATCGTCCTATTCTCAACAATAATGTTTCATCATATCCTCTAAATTTGTTTTAATTTACTGAAATCCCACCTTTTTCATTTTCTTCTAGTTTAAAATATTTTATAATTCTCTTCATAATTTAATGGTATGTTTAAACTTTAAGTTTTTCTCTTGGTTTACAACTCTCGCTTAACAAGCTCATTCTTTAAAACTATTAAATAATCATGAATAACTTATTGTTAAGAATATTATTAATATTATTACTAATAACTTACAGCTTAAAGCATTTTGAAAGAAGAGAAAATTATTTCCATATGCTGACCTTAGGTCAACATCTATCGGTTGGTGACGAAACAGAGCGTAGAAGAGGACATAGTCGAACGAGCTAAAAGAAAATTGGTATTGGATCATTTGGTCATACAGCGAATGGATACTACCGGGCGAACTGTATTGTCTCGAAGCGCTGTTTCCGGCCCATCGAGCGGTCACGTGCCTTTCAATAAGGAAGAACTGACGTCGATTTTGAAATTCGGCGCCGTCGAATTGTTCAAAGAGAAGGAAGGCGAGGAAGTGGAGCCTGAAGTAAAATTTCGGCTCTAAGCTATACATGCACATAGGTGGTGAGGGAGGTATTACCCCCTAAATGTCCTGCCCAGCGATTATGAGCTGATGGAACGTTTTTTGCATCATTTTTGAGGTCAAAAGCAGTAAAAACGTCAAAAGTTTTCCGGCGTCCGCGTCAGATTACTACTTTTAAGTACTTTTTACTCAAAAGCGCCCAAAATTGATGAATTATTGCATTTTTAGTGTTAAAAGTGATATATTGCAGTCAAAATAGACTAAAAATGCTTTTAAAATGCGATATTACTTTGAAAAAACGTCTGATAGGCTATTTTGACCATTCTGATCGCTGAAGCAGAAAAAAATCGTTAACGTTTAATTTACTGTTTTGGGATTTCGCCCCCCCCCCCTCTGTGCCCACTCTGACCTTGTGCACTTATGCTCTAAGCCCTGTCTTTCAGTTTATATGCGGCGGAGTTTGGAAGCGAAAAGAATTAAAAAAACTTTAAAATTCATAAAGCTTTGGTTATTACCGGTGGATTGTACATTTTTCGCGATTTAGCTACTATTAATATCCATATCAGTTGCAGATAAGTATCCCCCACTCGTTCGCAGACATGCAAACATGTGAATTCGGGGCGGTGAATTTTTCGGGCTCAAAATGGTGCATACGCATTAAAAACGTCGTTTTTCGCTGTTTCTTACGATAATCTTCATATTTTTTTAGAGCTTAAAAACAATTTCGACAAACTTTTAAAAACTTCGACTACATTGAACAAAATATTGTTGCGAAGCGTCGAAAATCTGACACTTTCGAGTAAATATGTCGATGACTAAAAACGCCTATAACAGCGCCGTGTCTACGAATTCTCGGAAAAATTTTGAAAAATCGCGAATTCGTGAGGGGGCGTGAAAAATTGTCTTTCACCCTTCAAGATCACACATGCTCGTTCGTCAATGTTAATAGTAGACCTCGCTTTAGGAATTTGAATAAATTTAGGAATGTGAAAAGGTATTAATAATCTACTAGATTGCAAAAGGCGATTGTGAGCATAAATTTTTGAATTAATAATAACATTTTGATTCTGTACATCTAGAAAAGTTTGAATCGTTTCATTTTCTCTTGCATGATTTTATTAGGCACTGTTCCTTATGTATTTCGATACAGGCACGTATCTGTGGGGGAATGGTGGGTTCGGACCCCCCAAAATCCAGACAAATTGGAAAAATTGGACTTACGTTATTTTGTGCTATTTTTGGCTTTTTTGGGCTTGGTCCCCCAAAAACTGGTGTTAATCCCCCCAAAATAGGTCGGCAAGCTACGTGCCTGTTTCGATAACCATTTTATTTTATTTATTCTATCTAATAATTTGATTTTTGTTTTGTTTTAATATTTTATTTTGTTCTATTTATAGGTCGACATCGATGATATATTGCAAAGAGCCGAGACTCGCGAGATGGAGCACACGGGAGCTAATGATGAATTATTATCGGCTTTCAAGGTTGCGAATTTTAATCAACTTTGATTTTTATTTCAAAGGCATTAATAATGTTTGTTGGAATAAAATTGAAATTTATCTAGGGATAGGATTTTGTTTCCTTGAATAAATAAGGGTAGCGCATATTTACATATACATATAGTGAATGCTACAGTAATTAAATTTTGCGTATTGAAGAAACATGAGCACTGCTTGTCTGATGTGGGCATAGAATGTAACGGCTCGAAATTTTGGATTGGGAGGGTTCTTGGCCATTTCCAAGGGGGTGGTGGTAAATGACCGGCAATTTTTGGCCAAACGACTGAAAAACAGCTACGTAAAAGCGGATGAATTTTTTTCCGAAAACTGGGGGGTCAAAAATTTTCTGACTTTGGGGAAACGGCCCCTGTTATATGTATGGCTTTAGGAAGCATCACCGTCATCGGATCAATTCAAAAAATTATTTAGTCGCTTTACATGACTTGAACAATCGTTGTCTACGCACAATTTGTTGTTTGAGTTTTTGTGGTGTTTTGTTGTTGTTTTTTTTTAATTTTTTCGAATTTTTTCACGATTTCACATAAGATAGTCTATTCATGTTCTTGCTCGCCCCAAATCATTACTTTAAATTCGTTTAAAAGGTTGCGAATTTTGCCATAACTGAAGAAGAGGAGGAAATGGAAGTGGATAAAAATGATAAGATGAATGGGCCGCCGACTGAGGAAGCGGATTGGGATCAAATCATTCCCGAGAAAGACCGCATGAAAATTGAGGAGGAGGAAAGGCGCGAATTGGAGGCGCTGTTGTACTTGGGTCCTAGGCAAAGGAATACCGTTTTACCAGTAATATATTAATTTTACTACAGTAATGGCATTTCTGGTCACATTCTGGATTTCAAAAGTTTAGTTTCGAGTTTTTCGATATTTTACAGGGAAAATATAATTTTATACCGGGAGATGAAAAGTATTACGCTGTCGCTGCTAATATTTATACATTGCTCGCTTACATGTAGCAGGAGGGATGGGGTATCCCCCACCCAAAGTTGGTCGTCTCGGTTCCCCAAACAAATTTTTAGACCCCCCTCCCCATTTTCGCCAAACATTGCATTCCTTCGGTTGTTTTGAAGTGATTTTATGCTAAACATCGGAGGTTTTTCACCCCTTTGAAAATGACCGGGAACTCTCCATCATATATGGTCTGGATACGAAGGGAGGGCCTCCTTCCAGAAAAATTTTCACATTCGCAGAAATCTTTCCTTCTCTCCTCGAAGTGGCGATTTTTCAAAAGTTTCCAAAATTTTTCTGAAAATCTATAGAAAAGTGATTTTTAAAGCGTTTTTGATTATCTATTTTCTCTGAAGTGTCAAATTGTCAGTGCCTCGCGCCATATAATCTTTTTTCCTATTTGTATATTGTTCAATTTGTTCGTTCTTTTTTGATTTTTTATGAAATTTTTTCGTAGCTTTATGCTCTAGAAGATAGACCATCGTCAGAAACGCCAAAAAACGATGTTTTTGACGCGTTTTCATCATTTTTGGGCCGATAAAATTTCACCCGATTCATTAATTAATTCTGCGGTCAGGAAGCGGTGAAATTCAGGATTTTCATTACAGTAAATTAAAATTACGCTCCTGAGTATGTTATGTACATATACTGAAATTGCTGGAAAATACAGTATTCTGGGTTTAATGCTCAACATTGCGTTGTCTGAATTTTTTAGCATGGGTAATATCTCTCTCACCACTTCCTAGTGTGATTAGAAATAGCTGAGAGAAACCAGTAGATGGCTGTTTCATAAAATTAAATTAACTTACTAAATTAATTATTTTGATCGCTCTCTTTAGCTAATTTGCGAAAAGTCATAATTTCTTAAGTTTTTAGTCTATGTACTGTATTACATGTCGTATGTATAAGCATGTATAAGCAGGCACGTAGCTGGCCCTCCTATCTTGGGGGGGACCAACACCAATTTTGGGGGTCTAAGCCAGAAATAGTACAAAATAACTTGTGAAAAAAACCTTTTTTCCGTTTTTTCTGAATTTGGGTGGGTTTCGGACCCCCCACAGCTACGTGCCTGTGTATAAGTCTATTTAATCCAATTTGCTTCTAAGTTTATTCTGTTCGCTTAAATGTGGTCGCCCTTATTTATACATTATGTACATCCATGGGCGGGCGCAGGGGAGGCGGTCCGCCCCCTCCCCACTCTTGTCTAAAAACAATTTTGGAAAGGTTAGATAATGCACGAAAAATGATGAAAATTGGCATCTTTTCATCGAAAAAATTTCAACATTTTCGGCGCTTCGCGCCGTATGATCATTGTATTCCATATTTTGGGCCCAAGCGCGGGCCAAAAACGTCATTTTTCATAGCCTATTGAGACAGAATAAATTTTTTCTCAAAAAGTTCGAATTTTATGCGTTGATTGGATAGAACATGTTCGGGAACGTGTGAAAATGCACTTTATTTTTTGCCAGGCGAACAGCGAACATATCTTGAAATATAGAGTCACTAATTTCGATCGCCTACCCCACGTTGAATGCGTACGCCCCCGTGTACATCATGTGCTTGTATTTTGTTGGCTCATTTTCAGGAAAACGACGTATTAGACGACGGTGCAAAGATTTCGCTAAAGATTCGTGAAAAGAAGGTGCGTATGTTTACATACATATGTTTTATTCGTAATACGAGTCTCGCTTTCAGCAAGCACAAATTTTTATACAAGTTAGCAGTGATGAAACGGGTACCCGGATCCGGTATTACCCGGATGTTAGATCCGGATCCTGGAGTTTGAATTTTCAACACCCGGATCCGGAAACGACCCTTTATTACTTCCATCAAACAAATACAGATCTGGAATCTTTCACTAATATTATGTATCTGAAAATGTGACAGCTATAAGTTATAATTCGAATTAAAGTAAAATCAGTTTCTCACAGGAAAAAGTTTTAGTTTTTCACAAACATCAAGACGTAAATATTGATGCTCGCTCATCAATAAAGTTAACATTTGGCCAATTATAAATACTTTAATAATTTTTTAAACTTTTTACCATACAGGAGATTGCGCTTTGGTTGATATATGTACGATTCTAATCTCCTCACGAAAAAGCAGCTTAAACAGGATACTAGTCGCAGCAGCTGAAGTTCATCTTAATGCATGGAGATAAAACTTGCGAAACCCAAATTTCCTTTTTTATTATACACGCCGATCCTCTGAACACGATTTTTGTATTTAGCAGATTTTTCCAGTGCACATACAAAGACTTTTTGAGACTCCTTTTTACATGTACAAATATTTTTTGGAGGACAAAAACAATAAAAATGTCTTAAATTTCCAAGACTTTTCGATGCTTACCGCTGAAATTATTATTCAGTTCAAATGCCTTTATAGTTGCAGAAATTGTGTTTAAAAAGGCAAAAACGTAAAATTTTTCAGCGCTTGGCGCTGGTTATGATATTATTCTTCTCAATGAAGCTCCATTCTTAAGTTTAACTTTAATCGGTCAGAATATTCTGGTGCTTCATACAGTTGAGTAATTTGCCCTGGTTGTCTGCTACACTGCTACATAACGCCTAAAGCTTGAATTGCATTCAAGCTACGTTATGTGAAAACTGTTTCGTACACAGTTGATAGTTTTTCTTTTATGTTTCCCTTCCCAAAGCTTCAAAATTCTGTTTAAAACTGCAAAAATGACTGAATTTTTTGAAGCCCGCAGATTATGTTTTGAGGTCTTATCAATAAAAAGGCCGCAAAATTCTTTTTAAAAATAGTAAAAATAATAAAATTTTTCTATTGATAGTTTTTCTATTAATTTTTTTATAGCCAGAAACCCAGAGATAGGCTTAACTACACTAACAAAAATCGAAAAACCCAGTTTTATCGTGCAAAACACCAAATCAACAACAGATGGTATATATATATATATATATATATATATATATATATATATATATATATATATATATATATATATATATATATATATATATATATATATATACACAGGGGCGTAACCAGGATTTTATTTCGGGGGGGGCCCAAAATTTTTGAAGTCCTATATCTCGGGAACCATTAGGAGATACGCAAAAATAATGGCATTTTTGAGCGTTTCTAGACAAGATCTATATTATGGTGAAGTGAAAAATTTAAAAAAAATTCAAAAATTTTCTTGCTTCATTTCAAATTTGGATATAAAAAATCTATCTTTTAACCTATCGGTATGACTAATTTCTCAATATCAAATTAAAGCTTGACTACAAAACATTTCGAAATTCTTTTCTTTGCATTTAAATTTGCAGTTTTGTTAAGAAAACTAATTCAGAACATAATAAATCGGCGCGAAGCGCCGAAAATTTTGACAAATTCGCTATTTTTAAGTAAAATCTGGGCTTCTAAGGTAAGAAAAAACATAGAACATAAGAAATCCGGCGCGAAGCGCCGAAAATTTTTGACAAATTCGTTATTTTTAAGTAAAATCTGGGCTTTAAGGTTAGAAAAAAGATAGAACATGAGAAATCCGGCGCGAAGCGCCGAAAATTTTGACAAATTCGCTATTTCTAAGTAAAATCTGGGCTTCTAAGGTAAGAAAAAACATAGAACATAAGAAATCCGGCGCGAAGCGCCGAAAATTTTTGACAAATTCGTTATTTTTAAGTAAAATCTGGGCTTTAAGGTTAGAAAAAAGATAGAATATGAGAAATCCGGCGCGAAGCGCCGAAAATTTTGACAAATTCGCTATTTTTAAGTAAAATCTGGGCTTCTAAGGTAAGAAAAAACATAGAACACAAGAAATTCGGCGCGAAGCGCCGAAAATTTTGACGAATTCGTTATTTTTAAGTAAAATCTGGGCTTTAAGGTAAGAAAAAAGATAGAACACAAAAAATCCGGCGCGAAGCGCCGAAAATTTTGACGAATTCGTTATTTTTAAGCAAAATCTGGGTTTCTAAGGTAAGAAAAAACATAGATCATAAGAAATCCGGCGCGAAGCGCCGAAAATTTTTGACAAATTTTTTATTTTAGTCTTCTAAGGTAAGGAAAAACATAGAACATAAGAAATTCGGCGCGAAGCGCCGAAAATTTTGACAATTTCGTTATTTTTATGTAAAATCTGGGCTTCTAAAGTAAGAAAAAACAGAACATGAAATCCGGCGCGAAGCGCCGGAAAATTTTGAGTTTAGAAGCTAAAAAGTGCTGAAAACGCATTATGGCTGTCCACAATCCGTTTCCACTTCACTGGAAGAAAAAGCAAAGGGTCCCCCCTTTGCTTTTAAAAAATTATTTTTCCATTTCGGGGGGGGGCCCGGCCCGCCCCCCCCCCCTGGTTACGCCCCTGTATATATATATATATATATATATATATATATATATATATATATATATATATATATATATATATATATATATATATATATATTTAACTAGCAAGGATGAATTATGTGTATCGGATGATCCGGAAATTGCAAAAACTAGGATCCGGATAAATTGAAACTGAGGATCCGTTTCATCACTACAAGTTAGATTCTGGTAGCTGAAATTTTTTGTATGGAAATTTATAAATTTCAGTAATAAATTAAAGTGCAATAATAAATTGATAAACCTAATTTTATCTTATATTTGATTTGAAGCTCGGACCGAGTGAATTATATTTTTCTCGACCACGCTATGAAGTTTATTTGTGTAAATTCGTTTTTTGGACTTTGTATCCATTCAAGTATGGAAAGAGCGAAAAGAATTATTCCTCTAATTTATTTTATCATAAAATGTACGCGCAATAGGCGGGGAAGTGAAGAGTCGTATGCCGACATGCATGGGGGAGGTCGGGAGTCTAGACCCCCTAAATTGGAAAATGGGAAATTTCCTCCGAAAAATGAGGCGAATGAAGGCCAAAAATATACGGAAATTGAAAATATCCGAAACTATGTAATAACGTAGTTTTAACGCAACTTTTGCGCTTATGTCATTTTTGGAGCTCATTTTGACCAAAAAAGATTGATTTTTGACCCCGTTCAGACCGGATGACCCCCTAGATCGGCTACACCGTGCATCTATGGTCGTATGTATGTACATAGGAGGGGCGTTCAATAAGTTCGTGCTAGTTTTGCAATAACTTGTTTCTGTCTGTGCTATCATCATACGGTTTGTTGCATTGCATTCCCCTACATGTGCTGTACGTTCTTGCACTCACCATTTCTTTCTTTGTAAGTCTTCCTCTCCTGAAATTTTTTTCAACTTTGCCCAACAATAAAAAGTAATCCAAAAACCACAACAACAATTAATTGTCATATTTTTGATTTTCAATGAATAAAGTCAGTAATTCATATATTTTCATCCAACGTCATAAAAATTTTTTTGGGATGACTTTTTCTTCTGATTTTTATATTTTGGCTGAATTAATTTTATGCATTGTTGGGTGAAATTTGAAATAACCTCTGTTCAAAGAAACAGTGTATCGCTAGAAAAATATGTAAAACATCCACTGAGTTCCTTTTCTCTACCAAAATTTCCAGGGAATTGAGTAGGCAATTTTTCTTCAAATTTTAAAAATATGGGGTCAGTGTAAGAAATTTTCTAGGACATGAAAACTCATGAAGAAATGGTGAGTGCAAGAACGTACAGCACATGTATGGGAATGCTATGCAACAAACCGTATGATGATAGCACAGACAAAAAAGTTATTGCAAAACTAGCACGAACTTATTGAACGCCCCTCGTATGAACGTCCGTCTAAAATTTGAAAATTTATTTTTAGGTTGATTGTTTTTTTATTCAATTTTGACTATATATAAGGCAAATAACTTTTAAACAAGCTTGAAATGCCGAATTTTATCCGCTGCGATCTTCTCATCTTTATAATTCGAATTTCGAAAAATATGAAAATATTTAGCTCTCTATTAAAAGCTGATAAGATACATTTCAATCGAAACGAAGCTAAAATGTTGTTTAAATTCGACATTGTACGTGTTGGTTTAAAAGATAAATTCCAATGAAGCGCTATGGGATGAAAATCGAGGGATAAATTTACTAAATTAAGCAACATTCAGGCTGACAGATCTCAGTTTCCTACACAGTAAATTGATTAGTTGTAATGCATCATCATAATTGAAGTAAGTACCAAACATGCACAGCATGGGAATTCTAGGGGGACGTGAAATTTTAAGGTGTCTTTTTTGGGTCCAAAATCGGTAGGTACGCGTCAAAAATATCGTTTCTCGGCGTTTCTGACAATGCCTTATCTTTCTAAAGCATAAAAACAAAAAATTTGAAAAAATCGAAAAACCGAAAAAATTAAACAAAATATAGTCGACACATGAGCCTATGGCGCGAAGCGCCGTAACTTTGACACTTTTAAGCAAATAGATAGATCAAAACGCTTAAAAATCACTTCTACAAATTTTCAACAAATTTTTGGGAACTTTTAAAAATCGCGAATTCTCGGGGGTGGTTAAAAAATTTCTGGGGTGAACCCCTAGATCATGTATTGACTAACTACTCAAATTCTGATGTTTGTAAAAATATGGCAGATTAACAAGTTTTTTGTGTTTTAAAAATCTGAAACGAACAGTTGCATGCTTTTAGTAACTTCACATTTATAAAACAATCGCTCAATGTATTACAAGTCCAATGTGATGAAATGAACATTTTAAGTTTTGAAATTATTTCATTTTTGTATATTTTTAAATTTATATTTCTAAGTAAAAATTTAGCAATAATGACTACACTTTTTAAGCTTCACGTACATATTATGTAGCCTTGACCGAAAAAAAACATTGCTACATTTTACATATATTTATGTACAGGGATGCAGGGCTTTCCTAAGGGAGCGGTCCGAAAAATGTTGACCCTATACATTTTAGTATATTCGGAGATACTCAATATAAAGTACCTTTTCAGGCGATTTCGAACGTGCTCTACCCGTTAAGTTCATAAAATTTGAACTTTTGGAAAGAGATTTTTATTTCATCTCGATGGGCTATTAAAAGTGACGCTTTTGGTCATATGTGAGACAACTTACGCAAAATAATGGCTAATTTTTATTGTCCTTCGTGCATTATCTTACCTTCTACAAAATTTGTTTGTTTTTGTTTTTATTTTCATTATCTCACCATAAGATACACACGGTCAGGGTCAGCAGGAAAGGGGGTAAAATCACATCTAAAACAGTAAATTTAGTGTTCACGATTTTTTGCTATTCAAACGACGAAAATGGTCTGAATAACTTTCAAAACGCTTTTTCGTTGTAATACCGCATTTTTAAAGCATTTTTAGTCAATTTCGACCGCATTATATTGTTTTTAACACTACATAATATAGAAATTGGTCAATAAAGAAAAATTTTGATTTTGTACCTTATATTGACACAATTTCGAGCGCTCTTTGAATAAAAAAATAAAAGTGTCAATCAAATTTAAACATTTTGCCCTCAAAAATGATTTAGAAAACGGTCCGTCAGCTACAAATCGCTGGATAGTACCTATCTCGCTGATCGTTCACAGGGGAGGGGATACCCCATCGCCCATGCATTACGGCTCGAAAGGTGGGGGTCCACGGCATACATACACAGCATAGGAATTCTGGGGGGGGGTGAAATAATAAAGTGCCTTTTAAGGTCCAAAAATGATAGGTACGCAAAAACATCGTTGTTCAGCGTTTGTGACGATGCTCGATCTTCTATAGCATGAAAACAGAAATTTTCAAAAAAATAAAATAAGTTGGAACAAATTGAACAAAATATAGTCAAAACATGAGTATGATGGTGCGAAGCGCCAATAATTTGGCACTTTCAGCAAATATATACTAGATAGCTAAATTTCTAGAAAATTCTTGGGAACTTTCAAAAATCGTCAATTCGGGGGGGGGGATTGAAAATTTTTCTGGGTTGGTGAAAACCCTCAAACCTCCCCCAGGTCATGTATGGTCCCCGGCCGTTTTTACGGGGGGCTTAGTGACCTCAAATTTTTGGCTAAAAAGGGCCAGAAAATTCAATTTTTCAAAAAATGGGGGAGGGCATACATGCACATAGGGGAGGTGAAAAGGGGTAGTACCACATGCTGAATGGGTCAGTGGGACGCGTACTGTCTGGCGATTTGTATCTGATGGAATGTTTTTTTGCATCATTTTTGAGGTCTAAAGCAGTAAAAATGTCAAAACTTTCCAGTATTTTTATGTACTTTTTACTCAAAAGGCGCCCAAAATTGATCACTTCCAGCGTTTTTTAGTATTGAAGGTGATAGATATTATACGGTGAAAATGGACGGAAAATGTTTTAAAAATGCGATATTACCGTGAAAAACGTTTATGGGCTATTTTGATCGTTAAAACAGTAGAAAAATATACATTAAATTTACTGTTTTGGATTTTAGAAATTTCACCCCCCTGCAGGCCCTGACCGTGTGCACCTATAGGGGGGGGTAAAAATTTTTTCTGGCTCTTTGGGGGAAGGGGGACAACCAACGTTGCTTGAGGGATCCTTTCATCCCCTGTTACATGCATGCCCTCACCCTATGTGCATGCATGTATGTTACCCTTTTTCATATATTTGCGAGTGCTGCTGCTTCAAAAATATTATTTGCTTAATTCGCAGAAGAAACTTGGCCGATTGAAACTAAAAGATCCGTCGTTAAAGCGAATCAAATCGGCATCCGCCGCCGCCGACGAAAAAATCGTCGCGTCGTTGTTGAAAAAACGCCGGCGGAAGCGTCAAGACGTCGAAGATGGCGAAATCGACGACGAATTCGCTCGGCTGGTCGATCCTGACGACGAAACGGCGACGCCGTCGGATCTGCCGCCAGAGCGTCGCTTTAAAATCGCCAAGAAATCGTCGGCGCCGCCAACTACGCCGTCGGCCGTTGCCATTGAAACATTTTATTTGGACAAGACGGTGGAACAGGAGTTGCCGGATGACGTGTTTTTAGAAGTACGTATTTAAGTCAGATGTTTTTTATTATCAATAATTCAGAATTTGATAATTAATTAAATAAACATTATGTAATAATAGAAATAAAGTCGTTTTGGTGTATTTGTGCTACGGATTCCTTTCGCTAATTTACAATTAAACTCAAATAAATTAGAAAATTCGGAAATCTCAGATGACATTATATTCAAAAGATCATCGTATCATATTAATCGCTCGAATCGACGCCGCTGCCATACATGCACAGCGTGGGAATTCTGGGGGAGGCGAAATTATAAAATGCCGTTTTTAGGTCCAAAAATGGTAGGTACGCGTCAAAAACATCGTTTTTAAGCGTTTCTGACGATGCTCTGTTTTTATAAAGCATTTAGAAATTTTTGGGAACTTTCAAAAAATCGCCAATTTGAGGGAAGTGAAAAAATTTTTGCTGCTCTAGGGGAATCGCTCTGCCCCCAGATCATATACATATAGCCGCTGCCGATTTTTTTACTCAGTCACCAACTGTCTTTTATTTCTGCATGCAGGCTACAATTAATTCCGCCTAATTTTGCATGTTTTTCGGTTCTCTACTAATTTCAAGATTTGGCATCACTTCCGTATGTACATGTACATGACTGGCCATAAATAAATATTATCGAAATGGCGGCTTCCTCAAATAAAATTGATAACAATGCAGATCGAAAACCTTCGTTTTTGCATTATAATCACGTTGTACATTCATACATACGATTACATATGTTAAACGTCTGACCAGATATTGAAAATCCCACTATGTAATAAGAAAAATTAATTCAGTTTTGGCTTTAAATAAAATTAAGAAAGATTGCGAACCATTTTCATATTGTTTGTCAGTATATTACAGTAATTCTCTTTGAAATCAGAATAAGTCTTCTTTAGAAAATGCGTTTCATTTTTAATGTAACAGAAAATTGGAATCGTTTGAAGCTTGTGGCACACTGACATGCGTGGTAAAAGAGGAATATTAGCCGAAACCATGGATGGGCAGCTGCCAAGTTCTGGGTAGTCCGATGGGGCAAAATCGTCAAGAATAGTACCAAAAATCCAATTCAGAGTCTATCGATTTTGGGGGAGGGTCTAACTATTTTTTGGGGGTAGGTACTCCAGACCCAGACACTCATGTGTGGTCATAACCAAATAAACGCGCTTACATAGCTCTGATTGGGAATTCCCATGCATGTAAGAGGGGGACGGTGGATCCCCTATTCAACTTGGGTCGTCTTCTCCGAAGACTAAGATTTCACCTCCGTCCTCACCATTTTTGGTAAAAACATGCGTTTCTATGTCATTTTGAGTGTTTTTTTGCCGTTTTTATCGTAAAATTGAAAGTCAGTTATCCCCTCTAATGATCAACTATAAGCTTTCGAAATTTCGATCTATTATACATGTCTGGGCTGGTCCGTATCGGAAGGCGGGGGGGGCGGCCCCCTTCTCCCCTCGGAATTGTAAATAATTTTTGAAAACACACAAGGGTCCCCCAAAGAAAAAATGAGAAATTCTCGAAGTAGGTCTAAAGCTTCACCAAAACAGGTTTTTAGCGTACTTTCGAGCTAGCAAACTCAAAATTTTCCGGCGCTCCGCGCCGTATTTATCATTCGTCTATTGGTTTTGTCTTCTTGCCCGCCCAAAACTGCTCGAATTTGACTTAGATATGTAGAACATGTCGAAATTTTTCAGCGCCGAATTATTCATTTTCCGTATTGTTTTTTGTAAACCACAAATATTAACTACAAAGGCAGGAGCTAGAAAATTATTCGTTGATTGAATGATGAGAAATCAGTTGTGTAGATTGTTTAAACGATAAATTTGTGTAATATGAGTGAAATAAAATGAAAATGTTTGAATTTTTCAAGTTTTTCTTCACCACTGCATAGAGCTTGTCGATACAGTACGCTCAAAAATGCCTTTATATTTGTCCATCTCCTGATGGTTCTCGAGATATTTGACCTCGAAATTCTGGCAGTTTGTCTCGAGTAAAACAGCTTTCAGAAGGAGGTGAAAAACAAAAATTGCTAGATAGCCAGTGGCGGATCCAGGATTTTCCTAAGGAAGGGGCGGAACCCTGACTTGGGCGGAAAAATTAGCCGTTTTAGCCCGAAAATCGCTCAAAAATCCTTAATTTTGCGCACTATTTCGGGCCGATTAGGGGGAGGGCGGCCGCTCCCCCCGCCCCCCCCTAAATCCGCCCCTGTAGATAGCTATATGCTTAGTAAAAACGTATCTATAGTCCTTTTGGGGTCAGAAAATTAACTATATAGTCATTTTAGTCTCAGAAAACTAGCTATATAGCCTTTTTGGATTTACAAACATAGCTATGTAGCCTTTTTAGAATAAAAATAGCTATTAATCCCCCTTCAGAGTTGAAAAAATAGCTACATATCATTTTGAAACTCAGAAAAGACAACAAAATAGCATTTCTGAGCTCAAAAAAGACTATATAGCTAGTTTTCGGAGCCCAAAAAGGCTGTATAGCTAATTTTTCGAGCCTAAAAAGGGCTATACAGCAATGGTTTTTCGGCCAAAATCGCTGTTTAGCTATGAGTTTTTCAAAGCTCAGGGGGTTAACATAACACCCTCCTCCTTGTTCATGTATATACATATGTAAGTAATTCACAGACACGCAGCTGGCCGTCCTATTTTGGGGGGCCAACACAAATTTTTTGGGGGACTAAGCCCAAAAAGGCCAAAAATAGCACAAAATAATGTTTAAAAAGTCATATTTTTCTGCATTTTCGGGGGTACGAACCCCCCCCCCTTATTCCCCCCAGGAATACGTGCCTAGTAATGTAAGGGACTTTAAAAATCATATGTATGTATAAATCGCGCTTGTTTTTCTTTTATTTATTTACCAAAAATTTTTTCTTACAGTGCAAAGAGCTGCTGAGACCTGTGAAAAAATCGTTGAAGCGAATAAATACGACGTCGAACAAGGCTGCGTTCGACGATTGTTTACTGAAAATCGGTTCGCACATTGCCAAAAGTTTAGCCACGCACAGGTCCAACGTTAATAAACGCACTTTGACGTTGTGGAATACGTTTTTGTGGATTTTTGTGTCGAAATTCACGTTCGCCGACGCCAACGAACTTTTGCGCAAATATAAAAAAGCCTTAAAAACGAGTCTCCTTGCGCCTGGCACGGTGCCAAACGCGGAGGCGGAGCACGCCGAATTGGCGACAGCTGTTCCGGTACGCAAAATATGAAACAGATTTGAAATTTTCTGCACCTATGCCGATTTAGGTCATTTAGAGATGTTTTTTGCTATTTAGGACCGAAAAAATGGGGTCGGAAAGCATTCTGGGATGGCTAAATGAAGAATAAAAATGAAAGAAAATAGCAATTTTATTCAGAAGTGCTTGAAACTATTCAGAAACTAACTGCTGAGTAAAACAATTTTAATGTTATTTCTGCATTTACGTACATATACATACCGTTTCTGATGACGTTTTGGCTCAAAAAACCTAAGCATGACCCCAGACCGGCCATGCTGTGCATCTATGAACTAGTAGGGTTGTGCCGGGTCCACTTTTTTCGAAAATCCGGGTCCGGGTCCAACATTTTAGGAAAGTCGGGTCCGGGTGCGGGTCCGAAATTTTTATCAACCTCGGGTCCGGGTCCAAAAAAGTCGGACCCGGCGGGTCCGGGTCCGTTAACATAACATTGTGTTGTATCTACCAAACCACCATATCCTATCAATTTTTCCTACATGTCCGTATGCTTGCACATTTATTTGTTAGTTTCCTTGTTCCAGGATTGGTTCAGTTCAGGAATGGTGCAACAAAGGAATGAACAAACAAACAGCAGTGCACTAAGTGGCGACTGTGTGTCTGATGTCTGTTGATGTGTGCAGCACGACCCCAAAAGAACGTCTCCATAAACGCTCGTAATATGCTAACGCGCAGTGGCGGATCTAGGATTTTCCTCTGGGAGGGCGGTATCCCAACCAAGCATGTATATCTGTATAGAATGAGGGGGCCGGACCCCCTCAAAATTCAGAAAAATCGGAAAAATATGACTTTTTAAACATTATTCTGTGCTATTTTTGGCCCTTTTGGGCTTAGTCCCCTCAAAATTGGTGTTGGCCTCCCAAAACAGGACGGCCAGCTACGTGCCTGACTCCACCTTTTCCAAAAACAGTCAAAAAAGTCCAAAAATTTGCTCTTAACGCGTGAAATAGCGTTTTTTCGGTATTTTACACCATATACTTTTACATAAAATCACTTTTGAACCACACATTCCCATAGGGGGTGAGGGGGAGTATTACCCCCACCTCGGGGTCCGAGACTTGAATTACTGTCGGACGATTTTAAGCTATCAAACATTTTCTGCATGATTTCTGGGTACAAGAGCAGCGAAGATATTAAAATTTTTCGGCGCTTCGCGCCAACTAATACATTTCTGTTTTGTTTACCCATAAAATACCAAGAATGAACTAAGAACGATCTGAAAAGTCAAAATTTTCGATGAATTCTTATATGTTTTACTTACAAGCGTGACGAAACTAGTCAGAATGGGACAAAAAGTAGTTAAAAATGCAGTTTTTCACATTAAAACATGATATATAGGATGTTTTAGCCAATTTTCATATTTGACCTGCAAAAAAGGCTAGACTCTAAATTTAGTGGTCCTAAATTTTGGGATTTCACCCCCCCCTGAACTTTCGACCTTGGGAAACTATGCTTTTGACGCAATATTCTTTCTAAAAATTTTGAAATTTTCGACCAATTTGTGCGAAAAAATAATTAAATTTCTATAACTTTAACAAAAAATGACATTTGATGCGAAACATCGAAATTTTTAATTGAAATTAGAAGAAAACTATGTATAAATAGCTGTTTGTGCAGTTAAATTTGATTTGAAATCTACATGAACAGAAAATGGCGTTGAGGCAGTGTTTTTTTGTACAAGGTCCGTTTGTACAAGTACAAAGATGGTCCCTAAAAGTCTATGTACATTTTGTACACACAAATTTTTGGGTGCTATGATATAGTACGGTAGCGGCTTTAGTGTGGTAGAGTTGTTCGACCTTTAGTAGCGTATTATAGCTAATTCCAGGGTTGAGGAGGGCGAAAATCATTAAGAATCGTCTTAAAACGGCGCGAAGCGCCTAAAAATTTGACACTTTTCCTTTCGAAATGCGATTTCTGCTATTATAAAGATATCTAGGACACACAATTACTTATTTCGGCGCGAAGCGCCGTAGATTTTGCGAAGTTGAGACATTTTTTGCGGGTTTTGACTTCCCAGAGATCTTTGTACATGTACAAAGACTGTCCCAAAAAGTCTTTGTACATCGGGAAAAATTTTTGCCGAATACAAAAAACTGTGCTTCCAGATCGCCAAGAAAGTAAATGAATGTCATTACATAATAGGTATCATCCGGCGCGTAGCGTCGAATAAATTTGAGAAATTGTGGTCACTGACGGCCAAAAATCATTGCAAATTGCATATCCATTCTTTATCTCGCCAAATCTCTTTCGCCAATGGGGGTGGGCGGTCGCCTCCGCCCCTGCTAACGCGAATTGTAACTAAAAGCGCATCTATAAATAACTTAAACCATGCCTTATATTGCTATTGTGTCACGCCCAAGAGACATAGCTACAGCTTTAATATACCGCCAATATTAGTCACATTATTACTATTTGTCACCTTAAATTTCAATGTTAGATGAGGCCATGCTGAGTTGATTAAAATGTTGAAAATGATCCATTTGCCTGTTTTTAAGCGTACGTCATTTTTCGTTGTTTTTCAATATTTTTGCAATGCAATATGCGTGCATTATATATTTGGACCCGGACCCGGCACCATATTAAAGGCGGGTCCGGGTCCAATATTATGGATATGTCGGGTCCGGGTCCAAAATTTTAGCCGGGTACCCGGCACAACCCTATGAACTAGACTCCCATTCAGAATGGAAAAATGGAATATTTTTGGAAACAATAAGACGAAATGAAGGCCAAAATGGATGAAATTCATTTTTTGCTGAAGTGCTCGGGATCGGACAGAAACTGCGGTCTAATTCAATTTTTGCGCTATTTGAACACTGATGTTATTTTGGCGCAAAACACTCCAACTGACGCTCCAGATTGGCTGACCTCCGAAACCGGCCATGCTATGCACCTGTATTGATCATGCTGTGTGTTTCATAATTAAATACGGTACCGCCTTAAAAAAGAAAAACGTAGCGCAGGGCCGTATTTAGGCCTAGAAAAAATTTTGAAAGGTAAGATAATGCGCGAGAAGATGAAAAAATTGCATGTCTTTAAGCTTAAATCTTCAAATTTTTGGCGCTACGTGCCAAATTTGAAGTATTTCCTTTAATTTTAGCTCAAGCGCTACCGGAAAAACGGCATTTTTTGACTTGAAAAGATTTTTTCGGGAAACTTAGAATTTTATGATCTTAATGGACAGAGGATGTCGACAAACGTTGGAAAATGTAATTTTTGCGAGCTATCCCGATGGATTTTCCGATCTGTGAACCAGTTTACATATGTTGATTCCACCCCTCCCTTGGTCGAATCCTGGATACGGGCCTGCTGTAGCGTATACTTATAATTAGCAATTTAAACTTTACAAGAGTGTAGTACAATGTTCGCTGGTTTGTTTGGTAAAATTTTACAGAAAGAAAACGATTTCTCCTAAATCCGTTAAATCCATAGGTTTTCTTGCAAACCTACATAGTTCGAGTTTCCCGCGAAGAAATTTTTAAAGATTTTTGCCAAAATTATGATATATAGCTTGTGTAAAAATGTGAAAAAAATTCATGTACAAAATGCAGATTAAGTATATAGCATACCTGAAACACAAAATTTTTGCGCTTTGAAGCGCCTGTCAACAAAAATCAATGATTTCGTTGATCGATTCGCATTTTAAACCGACTATCAAAGCTGATAGAGGCGATTAGTGAGTACCACTTATTGTAACATTGAAGAAAAACCATTTGATTTTATTAAATAAAGTTTTTCATGTTCGTCTTTTTCGAACGCTGAAAATTTTAGCAGTCTACATACATGCATTGGTTACCTAATTATCGGCGGCTATCACTATTTTGGCAAAAGCTCAAAAAAAGTTATTGCGCCAAAGATCTGTTCAAGTAGCTTTAGGAGATAAGCGCTGGATTTAGGAGAATCATTTACATAATACAAAATTTTACTAAACAAGCAAGCAAATATTGGACTACGCTCGTGCAAAGTTCCAATTGCTAATTTGTGTTGCGCGCTACAGTATAACTATAACTTTTTTCAGTGCGGTATCGTTTTTAAACACCATGTGGCAGAGTTTTTTTGTATTCGGCAAACATTTTTTCCGATGTACAAAGACTTTATAGGACCGTCCTTGTACATGTACAAAGATTTTTTGGAAGACAGAAAGTGTAAACAGGTGTAAAACTCCAAAAAACTTTCGGCGCTTCGCGCCAAAATGAGTAATTGTTTGTCAGAATTTGCAATTAGAATGGAAATATGTCAAATTTTTCGGCGCCTCGCGCCGTTTTAGAACAATTTTTAGTAATTTTTTGCGTCAGAAACCCAGAAATTAGCTGAAATACACTATCAAAGATCGAAAAAGCCCGTTTTACCACACTAAAATCGATGCTGCACCAAAGAACAGTACACAAAAATTTGCATGTACAAAATGTACAATGACTTTCGGGGACCATCTTTCTACATGTACAAAAGGACCTTGTACAAAAAACACTGCCCTGTGGTACTAAACCGGGAATTGTCTATAAACGTCTAATTTTAGGCGGAATCCAACCAAGCCGGATCGGCCAGCCTGCCACCAATTTCATTGCCCAATCCCATACCGTCGGCGTTTAATCCTAAATACGGCGAAATATCTTCGGAAAACGTTGCCAAAGAAGCAAGCAAAGTGGATGAAAATGCTAAAGATAAGCATCATAAGCATCGTCATCATCATCACCATCATCGTCATCATCTAACTAGTCAAGAAAGGCGACAACAACCCGGTGACCCCAAAGTCGACGAAACCAACAGTCAAACGCTTCAACCGAATTCGCAACCAAAATTGCCCATTTCGCAAGAAGAACAGCAGCGAACGTCGACGCCATTGTCCAACTCGCGCGAATCGGCTCCGTACCGCGACCGACCAATCGGCGGCGGCGAGGCGTGCCGCGACCGATCAATCGAAAGCGGTAATTACCGCGATCGACCAATCGGAGGCGAGCAACGCGATCGTCGGGAACCGCCGTCGGCCAATCGATACGACGATTCGTACCGGCCGAATCAGCAGTCGGACCATTACCGCGATCGACCAATCGACGATCGATCCGACGCGGTCGCCGATCCGCGACGGACCAATCCGCAATCGCGCTTCTGCGCCGCCAATTACGCTTCGCCGTTGAAGCCGCCATGGACGTCGGCGGCGGCGTCGACGGCGACGACGACGGCGTCGTCGTACGAGCAACGGCCGCGCGCTCGTCCGAGCGACGCATCGTCGCGCTATCGTCAGTACCGCGTCGCGGATCCCGGAACCGGCGACGGCGCCGGTACCGCTTTCTCTGACCGTTACCAACGGCCGCACGAAGCGGACGGCGATTACGTCAATAATACTAATAATAATAATAATAATAATAATATGAATAATGATGGCTTTAATTATCGTAATAGTACCGGTCAGAATTATTCAAATTTTGCGGGTGGGCGGCAATCGCGCGGTTACGGTTTTCGCGGTTCCGACTCTTATCACCGTACGCCGTCGCGCGACCAAAACTATTACCGTAATAAATCGACGTCGTCGTCCGGTCACAATTATTATCGCAGCAGCACGGATAGCGATAGTAAGAAATACGACGCGACGACGAGATCGAACAATAGAGGCGACGATGGATGAGAGAAATATAATTATGTGTGTATATACCAATACTTGTGAGAGGGGGTGCGGTATCCCTACCCAAAGTCGGCCCCCCCATCCCTCCAAAGCTAGAAAATTTCCGACCCCCTCCCCCGATTTTTCGCCGTTTTTACGGATTTTTTGGCCGTTTTTGGCCAAAAATTGGAGGTCATTAACCACCCCCGCCCCTAAAAATGGCCGGGGACCCCCTTCCCGAAATTTCGAGCCCTTACATGTATGCGTATACTTGTTTTTCGCTTTTTGCTACTACATTTGATTGTCGTGTTAAGTTATTGACGCTCAAATTGCGAACAAGAACGTGATTTATTTTGTTAGTTACCGGCGTATTTGATCTGGGGTTTTGGGATTTTCCCTCTCGAAAGGTTTCCACCTCAGCCTCCACCAGAAATAAGAATTCGAGATTTAGAAAAAATTTTGCAAAAAGTGCTATTCAAAGCATTTTCGGACTTTTGTTAGCGTAGTTTAGCCTATTTCTGGGTTCCCAATAATGAAAAATATAAAAATTTATCAATAGTAAAATTTTAACATTTTGACCATTTGCAAGAAGAATGTTGCGGTGTTTTAATAAATCAGAGCATAAAAGACTTTAATTTGCGAGCACAAACAATGACATTTTTTGCCGTCTAAATACAATTTAAGCTTTGACAAGGAAAGCAATACAGAAAATTATCAACATTTTCTAGAAAAATTTTGATTCAACCTTAGCCTTTTAACGGGCAAACAGTGCAAATTACGCTAATTTATGAAGCAACAGCATATTCTGGCTAATTAAAGCTGAACTGAAAACTGGAAGTTCACTGAGAGCAGGCACTTAGCTGGCCGTTCTATTTTGGAGGGGACCGACAGCAATTTGGTGGGGGGGGGTGGACTAAGGCCGAAAATCGCACAAAATAACGTTTAAAAAGTCATATTTTTCTGAATTTCGGGGGTCCTAACCCCCATTTCCCCAGAGATACGTGCCTGACAAAGAGAAATAGCACAATAATCAGCGCCAGTAGCTGTGAAATTTGACGGTTTTGCCTTTTTAAACGCAGGTTTTACTGTTATAAAGTTAAGTTGAACTGATCATTAATTCCGCAAGAAGCTTGCTCAAAAACGCCAAATTTTCGGTGCTTCGCGCCATTTGTTCAGTTTTTGACTTTATTTGTTCAATTTATTCGAAATATTTTCTTTTACGTTTTGGGAAGATTGAGCGTCGACAGAAATGCCAAAAATGATGCTTTTTTGACGCGTATCCATCGTTTTTTAGCCCAAAAAGGGACTTAGAATAAATTTTTTTAACTTCAGAATTCTTGTTTTGCGTGTCTGGTTAAGTATGATTCATGATTAGCTAGCGAAATCAAATGCCGATTTTACGCTTTTTCTAACTAGTCCGCCAAGATTGAATAGCCGTGCATTCACACCTAGTGCCTCTTAAAACTAGTCAAATTTGAACTATGTATGATTATTATGTTTGTCGTATATTAGACAACTGGTAGAGAATAGCTTAATGATTTTTGTTGAAAGGCATATTTCAGAGATGAGACTTTTCAATTGTGAAAGTCGAATTAAAACGGTTTACAAATGCAAAACAACCAATAGTTGCACCATAGAATGCACAAACTGAATCTTCGATTGCTTTATTTGCTTTTGTTAAGTGGCTAAATTTCACTTCGCAATTGAAAAATCTATCTCAGAAATAATGCATTTAATTTATCTAGGCGACCCTTCAGTTGGTCTGAAAAAACTAGCGTGGCTAAAGGTTATCGTTTTTCGGATTCATTCATTTCTTAAAATGCATACTTCCGTATTGCAATTTTTGTATTGGTTAGACATATTGGTGCGGAAATTTCTATGAAGCTAAAAATGCGCTTGAAAACCTAGCGCAATTATTGAAACTCTAAGTTAACGTTTTTTTCAAGATTTTCTCCGGCAGAAAGAGTAAAAACTTTTCTTTTGAAAAGCGTGTGGAGAAAATTTCAATGTTGGAATTAATATCCATGCTAGTTGAAAGAGATTTCAACACCTTATTCGTCAAGCGAACTTAGCTTTCCGAGTGTAGTCCACGATTTTTTTACATTTGGCAGCTGTTCAGAACGGAAGTTGGTGGCTCAAGTTTTTTTGGCCTAAAAATAGCGATAAAGCACGTAAGATTGATTGATCAAAAAGTACAAAGTCAACCATAGTAGGGGGCGGCTGATTTTGGGTTTAGTTGGTGTAGGTCGATTCGATTGAAGGAAAGTCAGGCCGGTGGTAATAATAGCTGTTAATTTCATTTCTCCACTTTGTACAAATAAAACAGGGTTAAAAATTCAATATAACAGTTTTATGCTTAGTCTAAATCCACTATGTTACATCTGATTAATGCGTGCTGTTCGAGCGATAATATTGATCAGATTGAAGGTACTATTTTATGTGAACAGCTTTGTTTATGATTTCGTTTTCATTTGTTATTGAAGTGGGATGGCTATATGAGTAATAAAAATCGTTGTTCTGTTTTAGTGGCTTCCTATCTTTAGTTACCTGTACTACATTGATATAATAAGGTGTGCTCTATCTAGCCTTTTGAAAGCAACTTTTCATGGATTAGTGATGTATATATTGCCTGTAAATGCGGATAATGATAGCAGCTCTAAGTTTTTTAATGTTTATACGCATTTTTATGACCATTTAAACTAAACAAAATCGCTACCCTAGACTGGCATGGCACGTTTCTCATTTATCGTTATTAAATCATGTTTACCATGCAGTCATAGGAGACTTTCGGCTTTTGATTTAAGAATATAGAGCATGTTAATAACTTTCCAAAAATGTATTGCACATGCTGTAATATTGCTTCCGGGCAGAGGAAATCGAAAAAGACGACCACATATCGTCTGCAATTTTCTTGTCCTATGAGCAAAATTTGTATGGCATATGTAATATATTTTTGTGAAGTTATTAATGTACTTGATTTGTATTTCTAAAGCCCGACACGTACTTCACGCGGCAAACGGCGCATATTCGCCGCGCCGAATTCGCGCTGACCCATGGCATACTTCCTGGCGCCGCGCGGCGAGGCGCGAAGTTTGCCGCGCCGCATTTCAAAGCATACTCCAAGTGGCCGCCGAGTCGCAACCAAATTCGCTGAAGTCTAATTTTTTTGCCGCTTCTCGTGGCATATTTCACCGCGCGGCGAGAAGCAAATAATGTCTATTTTTAGCATTTTTCGCCGCGCCGCAGAAGTCCAAACGTTTGGACTTTCCTCGCGAATGCTAATGAGGTGCGCCGATATCGATCTGCTCTGAATCTATAATGAAATACGTGCCTATCTAAGTGAGCGCAAACAGTGGCGGATCTAGGATTTTCCTAAGGGAGGGGGGCGGAACCCTGACTTGGGCGGAAAAATTAGCCCTTTTTACCCGAAAATCGCTCAAAAATCCTTAATTTTGCGCATTTTTTTGGCTGATGGGGGCCCCCCCCTAAATCCGCCCCTGAGCGCAAACGATTTTCGTCGATTTTGAAATGTCATAGAAGTACGTATGTGGCAGTACTGGATTTGTACGTTTTTGATCTAGCTTTTAATTATTGCATACACACATACCTGTCTTTTGAATAAATAGTGTTAAAAAATTCATGCAGGATGCAAGACGTTCAGTCATTGATTCTGGAAGTTTAGTCATTTCTTGTGTAGAAAAGGTGCATGAAACCTGAATGCTTCTGACCACTCGGTTGCGTGATTTTATTTCTGCTGTACGCATTTGATCATGGATTTCGATACAACACTGATAAATGAGGTGTAGAATTTTCCTGCACTGCAGATAACAAGCTAATGCAAAACAAACTTCCTCCTCCATCTCTTTCATAATGATATCGTGTGATTCTGCTAACCAGCCGACATCAGTGGTGCATACATACATATGTACATGGTGTCCTAACATGGTAACCTACACT
Organism: Mermis nigrescens; assembly: GCA_036768485.1. Classification (NCBI taxonomy): domain Eukaryota; kingdom Metazoa; phylum Nematoda; class Enoplea; order Mermithida; family Mermithidae; genus Mermis; species Mermis nigrescens. Next base: position 610,095 of record JAVLUZ010000152.1, on the reverse strand, counting down.
GTAAATGCATGAATGAATTTAAATGAGCTTTCGCCGATTTTAAAAAAATCGATTATGAAAGAAATCAACGCGCTATCATTGCGGCAATCCGCGCGGAGTATGCCAACATCGAGCGAAGGGTCGCCCAGTTGGCGCCATTTTTTCTTGCCGCGCGGCGACGGCGCCGCATAGTATGCCTAGGTGACGCGAAGCGGCAGTCGCCGCGCCAGTTTCCCGCCATGACGTCACATTGTTGGATATACTGTGGCCGCAAACCCCATTTGCGGCGCGAATCGCGTGAAGTATGTTTCGGGCTTAAATCTAAAGCAAAGAGGTTTCTTTAAGGATAAGCTATGCGATTCATTAAAAGGCGATAATTCCCTCGCGCCAGCCTTACCCCAGACCAGCCATGATAATTTCTCCTTTTGCCTTCATTCGATTATAAAGACGTGAAAATGTGGTGTTACGTACACATACATATGCATTGCAAGAATGATACAATTCATTATTTAGAGAATCAAAGAATCTCGGAACTTGCGCGTTTTAGTTTTCTGAAATCAAATATAAACAGAATGTGCACTCGTACAATATAGAAATTCCTTTATGTACGTCGCTAATTAGTTCATAATTGGCCTTGAGTAGCGCGCCTTGTGTATCGCTTTACCTGATCTGCAAAAAAGGAAAATGTAAACCTACCTTACAGATGTACATTCGAGCCTGCATTTCGTTCCGGGATTGTCTTTTTGCCACTAGCAACTTCGAATGACGAAAAATCACAATATAAAAGAAAAATGTCTCTCTTTTTCTAATAGGACAGGATTTCATGGTGTTTTTGAATTGTTTGCTGCAAACAATATCCTGATTCGAGTGCTGTGGGCTTTGATTTTGGTAGGGAGTCTAGCCGCTGCTTCGTTCCAAATGTATCAGCTTTTCATCTTGTATTCTGAGAAGCCAGACGTCAGTGTGGTGAGAAATTAAACGTACATACTACTACATAAATACGTGAACAGAAACAACTCATGATTGGTCTGATCAGCATTGTTAGAACTCTTAATTAAGATGGAATTTTTGTGTTTAACAAGACTGTGTCGCAAAACTCTTTCTTGCAAACTTTCTAGCAAAACATTGTGTTTTCGATCATCGGTTTAGTGTTATATTCCAATCGCCAAATATACTCGTGCATAGCTTTATCTGAAAACAAATTCGTTCTTTGGGTCAGCAGAGTTTGAAGACCGTGGGATAGGTGCACAAGGTCAGGGTATTCCTTAAGCATGTGTCCACATTCTGAAAAAAATTTTTCAGCGCGCGAAACTCTCTAAGGGCCGAATTCTGAACGCGGGGTTTTTAAAAACCCCGGGTTGAGTTACCCGAAATGAAATCTCCGGAATTCCGAAACTCGGGTAAAAGCCGAGTAAGTCAAACCGGGGTAAATTCTCGGGTAATCAGAAAACCCAGGGTTTTGTGGTTGTAAATCGCAACAAATGAACGCTTTTTATTGTTAGTATGCCATTCTTTTATAATCTTTCCATAATTTAAAAAGCTTATGAAACAGCATAATTTATGTATCGCTCAAAAAGTGTCCGGCCTTTCTTAACGAAATTTTCAGAAAAGCCAAACATCGAGAGGCTTTTTGGCCACCCTGTGGTTTTATAAAACAGCCAAAACAACTGCATTTGTAGGTCTATTTCTAGAAAAATAGAAAGCTTTATGTACATTAAAATTTTACGCGGATCCCCCTCCCCCAATCCGCCGACATCTGTGTTAGAAGTTTGTTTTTAGATTGCTAATGTGCATACAAAATAAAGTAAGAGCATTTTGACATCATCTTCTCAGAGCTTGGTGAAATTAACAGCCAGTCATTACCGGAAGAAAGTAACTTAGATTTAGACGATCAAGTTGTTACGCCGCCCCAAAATGAAAACGTATACTTTCAAAATTTTAAATCTGCATTCGATGAACTTCCTGCAAAAATTTTCCGTAATTCTCTGCCTAAGCTAGTTCAGGGTACAACAGTAATCCGCGACGAAATTTTTGATCTTAAGAAAGCACACTTGATTGGAGAACATTTTTTGAAGTTGAAAATTCCACATAAGTGAAGAACACGAACTCAAGATGAAATCCCTGGAAGCTGAAATTAATGCAACCAACCTTAAAGCTCAATATTATCAAGGCCTTATTTGCTCACGAAATCAACAAAGCAGCAAACAAGAACCCCGCCAAACTCGACAGTCTGATGAAGATAACCAAGGATGTCAAAGTCCAATTCTGACCCGCAACAATTTACTACTACGGCTGGATTTCCTGCTTATGGACCTCGAATATACTCTTCGTATCCTAACCAACAGTTTTAAAGTCACGTACTTTATCTTCTACGGAAATACTACGTTTTGTTGTCCCAGTAATAATCATTTCCCTTATAATATTGATTAATTGACGAACCGTTGTTTTTTTGAATCGATACCGTAATTTAAATGCTCTTTCGTAATAAAATTCAAACGGGTTCATTCGATTTTGTAAATGGCGAATCACTTGCTGTGAATTTTCATTGAAATCATTAAATATGTCTTCTAATTCAATTATTTCGTACAAATCCATTACTTGAAAAATAACGACTGCTCTTGAAAAATAATAACGACTGCTCTTCTAGGGTGCTAGTGCTAAAGTATGACTTACCCGAGATTTTACCCTGCTCCAGAGCAGGGCAAAATCTCGAGTAAGAAAATCTCCTTTTTAACCCGGGGTTTTATTTGCCCGCCGTTCGGAATCTCAGGAAAATGATACTCGAGATTTTACCCACCATTTTACCCGAGGTTTTAATTTACTCGCCGTCCAGAATTCGGCCCTAAATGGCCGTACCCTGTGTAAATTTTGTGTCCTGAACACGAATGTGATATCCATTTTTCACTTCGACCAAAACTTTTCATGCAAACAGGGTGTCTCATCGGTATTTTTTATTTTATTCCAAGCATGTGTCCACATTCTGAAAAAATTTTTGGCGCGTGAAACTCTAAATGGCTGTACCCTGGGTAAATTTTATGTCCTGAACACGAATACGGTATCCGTTTTTCGCTTCCACCAAAACTTGTCATGCAAACAGGGTGTCTATTGGGGTCACGTTAAAACGGGAATATTGCGAAAGATGCGTGGAACTTCAGAAAATTTGTTGCCGTGCCATTTGGCAGAATATAGGTGGAAAAACATGCATCAAGAAATGCCGTTTTGCGACATTTTGGCAGATATAGCTTTGCTATTTCCATTAGTGTAACTTTTGGTAACTTTATTCGTAATAACTGGAAATTTATGACTGAAAATAAAAAATACTGATGAGACACCCTGTTTGCATGACAAGTTTTGGTGGAATCGAAAAACGGATACCATATTCGTGTTCTCGACATAAAATTTACCCAGAGTAGGGCCATTTAGAAATTTTCACGCGCCAAAAATTTTTTTCAGAATGTGAACACATGCTTGGAATAAAATGAAAAATACTGACGCGACACCCTGTTTGCATGACAATTTTCGGTCGAAGCGAAAAACAGATATCATATTCGTGTTCAGGACACAAAATTGACCCAGGGTACGGCCATTCAGAGAATTTCATATGCTTAAAAAATCTTTTTCAGAATCACATGCTCAAGAAATACCGGTCAGGGGGATCCCGGAAATCCAAATCACGATTATTGCGTTTAACATTGAAACATATAGAATTGATCAATCTGGCAAGAAATTTTAATGTCTTAAATCATTTTGACACAATTTTTGTGGCGCTTTTGTCCTCAGAAATTAAGCAGAAAATGTTTCTTCAGCTCAAAATCGCTGGACAGTACTACCTATCTATTTGATCCGTAATACCTTCTCCCTTCCTATGTGCTTGTGTGACCCTAATGCGACCACTTCTCGCTCCATACGTAGGGGTAGGTATAACTAGTAAAAATCGCATGTTCCGACGGTTTTCAATATGCTTTAGCCATTAGAACTGTCCAAAACAAATTTTCTGATTCCTCTAAGCCTATTAAAAATTCTTTTGATTTTGCTTGAGGCAAAATTAAGGAAAATCGTGCAAATCTGAAGATTTCTATTAAATAGGCTATTCCTCCATCTCCTTTTGCATTATCCTATCTTACTTTTGAAAATTTCTTCGTTCAATGAATTTTTAAGGGGGTTGTGGCGGTCTAACATAGGCGACCCTATATTTCGGGATATGTTAGCCAGGCCACCAAATAAAGTGCATTTTCTGACGTTTCTGAATATGCTCCATCTGATAAGCTCATAAAATTCAAACTTTGCGAAAAAATTTCATTTTATTTTAATAAACTATGAAAAATGAAAAGAGTTGCCTGGTATTGTGGTTCAGACTTCGGACTGAGGACCAGCTGATGAGCTCCACTCAGATGAAACGTCATAAAAATTTGTGGAAACGTCGAAGCAGCGTTAAAGCTACCACAATTCAGAGTTTCTGATGATTTCATGCACTTTTGAAAAAACTGATTTTTTTGGCAGTCGTTGACATTAATTTTGCCTCATTAATTCAGAAAAATTTACCTTGATTGTTCTGAGTGATCCATGCCAGGCCTCAAATCCTTCAAACTGCATCTCTCCTTCAGAATGGAAAAAAGGCGATCTTAGCTGGCTGTAAAAGAAAAATTTAGTCCAAAAAATAAAAGGTTTGAAGAGGCATATACTTGAAATCAAGTAAAAGCTGCGAATTACCATTTTTTCCTTTATTTTAATATTTACTAACTTTTCAGGACCATTTGGGCTCTGTAAACCTTTCTTGCTAAGCCTCTTACAGACCAATCACGAGGTACACATTATATGCTGAAAACTTGTCAAACCCTGCACTTACAACCTGCTGTGCTACGATGTTGAGGCTAAGAATGAAAAATAGACAGAAATGGTTCTACCTCTAGCGGTTTCTAACCTTACCAAGTGGTTTGTCTTATTTTTCGGTTCCGGTCGAAGTGTTGATAGCAGCTGCATTCACTTAGCAACATCAAATGAGGAGAGAGCTAAGCTAAAAAATTCATATCCGACAAATACTTTTTTAGACCCGAACGACTAATAAATGAGTCTTAATTGTAAAAATACCATATACGTTTTGATGAATAATTCATAAATTATTGGTTAAAACGGGTTGAAATGAGCAATTTAAACTCGTGGGACGAAATTTTCAAATAATCCTTCTCCATTGTTGTATCTTCATAGCAACTTTAATGTAGTCTGCACTTCAGCAATGCTCTTTCACTTTAAACTTGGGAATTGAAATTTATAATATTGGTACCAGGTTGGTACTGGCACTGATACCCTAGTACCGGCCGGTAAGCTTACAATGTGGTGGATGGTGGAAAAATACTTTTTTGTTCGTCATTTTCTCCATTTAGAAGTCGGGATAGGTTAGTAGAATAAAAGAAAGTACTTTTTAAGGAGTAGATGTCACAGCAAATTGCTTTTATTTACATCAATATTTAGCGTTTTCGAGAGATAAAGTCTGAAATCGGGTGTGTTAAACGTGTTTCTGTCTTGTTTTTTCTGCCAACTTCTCCGGTTATGACTCTGGATTATAGGTAGGCGGCACCAAAATTCTGGGGGGTGAAAAAATTTCTGAAGGGGTGAAAAAATTTTTAAAGGTCAAAAAATGGTCTTAAAAGTGGTCGTATGGCGAAAAAAACACCATTTTTCGACGTTTCTCATCAAGCACTATCCAATGGCATCAAAAAATTGCTAAAAAAGCAAAAAAATTTTCTGGGGGGGGTATTTTGATTTCTGGGGGGTATTTCAACTTCTGGGGGGTGCATACCCCCCAAACCCCACGCCCATGTGTGCTCTGGACACGATCGCAAGTCTGAAAATGTACCAGGAATTGAACGTGATACGCCACTTTGGAGCGTTTGTTTACATTCAACAGTGGTGTGAAGTGGTTTACATCTAATACTTATTTGTTTTCTGGCCATTGTGAGACTTAATTTTTTCATGAATATTGATCGTAATACCAGAGTAATATCAGAATTACGAATCGGACTAAAATTTTCTTTTTACTCTGTGGTTGTGCAAAGTTTAAACTGCAAACTAACTTTAATTCTAGAGCCTTGAGAAGCTTAATTGATTTTTTTCAAAATGTTCCTACGTAAAGTCAGAATAACGAATCTGACTGTTAGTTCTCTCGACACCCAGTAGTTGTGTAAAGTTGGCTATATTCATTTATTGTTAACGTGTTGTTTACACTACAAATTTATTTTACTTCCAGCTCGTTGCAAAATGTGAATTTCTTTCGGAATATGTCCCTTAAGGTCAGGATTACGAATCTGGCCGTCTGTTTTCATTAAATCCAGTAATTATGTAAAGTTTACACTGTGGAGCGTTGCGAAAGCCTTTTTTAAATGTTCCATGTAAGGTCAGGATTACGAATCTGAGCGTAAGTGTTCTTTGTACCCAATATTTGCGTACAGTCTATGCTGAAAACCTTCGATCTGTTTAAATAAGATAAGGTTGTCTGGTTTAAAAAGATAATGCCTATGTTCGAAACAATATATTTGGACTGTTGTCATTATTAAGGCATGTTACTGTATGTGTTTACTGACTGATTTGCTCAAATCATACTAATTAAAAGTAGGGTACTAGCAAAGAAGAATGCTCCGATGGAACAAAAAAGACGAATATACTTGGGGTTGTGGATTATTAAGGATGTAAAAGGAGGGATTAGGAGAAAGCGGACCTTTTGAAAAATTTCCCCGCCACCGTTTTTGAGAGACGAAATTAAGATACAATAATCAAATTTTAGGTATGAATCTGGAAAAATTATTCTTTTAAAACTCAATTATTTTGCAGGTGTAAAGACAAAAAGTCATAAGCTAGTTGTATGTAAAGTTTCGTTACTGTAGCTATTATGGATCGGCTAAAAAACGGTGATGGGGAATTGTTCAAAAAGGTTCGAAAAAGCTACGTATGTATATGCCTTAAGTCGCAAAACCTGCTAAAAATCAGACTTCCTCTAAGCAATGCAAAAAATCGAAGTATATTCTGCGGCTTTTAGAAATGTATTACCTTCTTTAAATAATTTTTAATGCTTCACATAAAGGCCCTGCTATACTTCTCGCCGCGCGGCGCGGCGTTGACAAATTGTGCTGCTATACTTCCAAACGCGGCGCCGCGTGGAAGTATGGCAGCACATCGCTCCGCGGTTCAAACTTTTGCCACGCGGTGGGACGCGGCGGCCTATATTTATCATGTATTTATTAGGGAAAGCTTGATTTTAGCATTGTTTATTATGTACTGATGTTTATGCATACGTGAAAGCGTGAAAATTGAATATATAATCGATTTTTAAGATGTCTGTGTTCGAAAATGTGTGTCTCTACGCCTTTCAAAACTTGTTTTCATGATGCTGAAACCGAAAATGAGTACAGTTTTTAATGTGCACAATCGTTGACCTATACCCTTTTCACTTGTTTTCTTGACACAGAATACAGTATACAGTTTACACATGTTTTACTTTTTTGCTGTTTTACTGCAGTTACAACATCAATAAATTTTTTTCTGCCGATCGGCGCCGCGTGGAAGTATAGCAGCACAACCCATGTCACGCGCGCGTGCGCGCTGCGTGGCGCCGCGTTGGAAGTATAGCAGCTACATTGCCACGCGGCGACGCGGCCGCGCGGCGAAGTATAACAGGGCCTTAAGAGTGTATGAACATAATCTAAAATGTTTACTTTTTGTAAATTGCTTGCAGGCTGTAACGCTGACTTGCTTCGTATCGTGATTGAGAGAAAACTAACTACAAATGTATTCAAATGTGTTTTATTTTATTATCATGAGAATTATAGCAAGCAAACCTGGCGTCAATCGATTAGTGCACGCAATCGTCGCGGACATGCAGGTGTACCTCACCTGGGCATGGGGGTTGGGGGTATGCACCCCTCCCCCCGAGAAACCAAAATACCCCCAGAATTCAATTTTTGAATTCTTTTTTGATGCCAATGCCAATTGATAGTTCTCGATGAGAAACGTTGAAAAATGGTGTTTTTTCGCCATACCACCATTTTTAAGGCCATTTTTTTACCTTTAAAAAATCTTGCACCCCTCCTCCAGAAATTTAGTGCCGCCCACCTATGAGGTGTACCTACATGTAGTCTGTTTCACGTAAGCTTAGGCGTTTCCTACTGCTTTAAAACAACAATATATATATATATATATATATATATATATATATATATATATATATATATATATATATATATATATATATATATATATATATATATATATATATATATATATATATATATATATATATATATATATATATATATATATATATATATATATATATATATATATATATATATATATATATATATATATATATATATATATATATATATACATACATATATATATATATATATATATATATATATATATATATATATATAAGCAAAGAAAAATGCTCCGATGGAACAAAAAAGATGAATATACTTTATAATTGTGGATTATTAAGGATGTAAAAGGAGGGACTAGGAATAATCTACCTTAAGTCGCAAAATCTGATAAAAATCACACTTTCTCTAAGCAACGCAAAAAATCGAAGTATATTCTGCGGCCAACAGATTAAAATAAATATTTAACCATAAAATGATTGAAAAAGCAGCACATTAGCTACGCAATAGCTATGGGAAATGATGTTGAGTAAACTAACTGTCTTTCTAAGCCAATTGAATGAATGGTTTAAAACAGTAGGAAACACTTAAGTTGACTTGAAACAGACTAGATGTAGGTACACTAGCATGCCCTTAGGGATTGTGTGCACTAATCAATCGGCCGCTGCCTTGCTTGCTTTAATGCTCAGAACAAAATAAAACAACTTTAAATACAATACCACTTAATTTTCTATAGATCAGGATACGAAGCTAGTCAGCGTTGCTACTTGCCATTAACTTAAAAAAATAAACATTACAGATTTCCTTTATACACTCTTATCTGAAACTTTGAACATTATTTAAAAAAGACACTTTTTAGATGCTGCAGAATATACTTCGATTTTTTGCGTTGCTTAGAGAAAGTGTGATTTTTAGCAGATTTTGCGACTTTAGGTAGATTATTCCTAGTCCCCTCCTTTTACATCCTTAATAATCCACAATTCCAAGTATATTCATCTTTTTTGTTCCATCGGAGCATTTTTCTTTGCTAGTACCCCACTTTTAATTAGCATGATTTCAGTGCATCAGTCAGCAAACACATACAGTAACATACCACAATAATGACAGCAGTCCAAGAACGCGGAAAACAATATTGTTCTTAACATAAATTAATTGCCTCTAAATTAAAAAAATGTTGTTTTAAAAAAGAGACTCCCTAGATTTCATAACCGTCTACCTTTTGAAATCAATCAGACTGCATAGAATTTAAAACTGAGTTAAGATATGCTCTTGATTGTCGGAAGTATAAAGTTTACTATTAATGTATAGACAATTAATATTTAGCGAGTGTAAAGTCAAAAATTTGTGTTTAAAAGTTTACCATGTTTTATTAGCTATAGTAAATATATGTTACATTCTAAACAGTCCTGTAAGTTATAGAGGTCGTTCCACATTTAAAATTAACTTGGAAACGACATATAACGTACCTACGGGACTTACTTAAGTACCTGGCTACCACACCTGGGCGTGGGGGGTTCGGGGGTATGCACCCCCCAGAAACCAAAATACCCCCCCCCAGAAATCAAAATACCCCCCCAGAATTCAATTTTTGAAAATTTTTTTCGCTTTTTTCGCAATTTTTTGATGCCATTGGATAGTGCTTGATGAGAAACGTCGAAAAATGGTGTTTTTATCACCATACCACCATTTTCAAGGCCATTTTTTGACCTTCAAAAAATCTTGCACCCCCCCCAGAAATTTCTTGCTGCCCACGTATGCTGGCTACACTTAGCGCTGGTCAAGTTGCTAGGGCGAAACGCCGGACTCAACCACACGACCCTCAATAACTACGGTCTCAAACTCCTCGGACCTAAATTCGTCCGTACCTACGGAGCTATTAGCAGCTATGCCCTAAAAACCTAACGCAGTAGTAATTAAGTAGCCCCGGAATTTTTGCCCTAGGTCAGTTGACCTATTTTGGACCAGAATAATAATTAACGTAAAAAGCTTTTTTAAGTTGTTTTCGCCATAGAATACCTATGGCGAAAAACTATTTCTTTTCTGGTTCCTAAGAGCACAATGAACAGTGAAAACAACAAAAAAGAGCTCTAAACCAGCCAGTCATCTTACATAAAAATTATGAAATAATTTTTATGATTTTTAAATTGAAATTTGGGTGTTTGAATTTGCGATAAAGAAAATAATCAAAAGACAGTCACTTGGATTATTTAAGCCGAGTAATAAAATAAGGGCCGTCCACCAATTCCGAACTAAACGCGATTGATCAACAAATGAATTGTGCAAACTTTACAAAACTACTAAGTGTAGAGAATACTAATAGTCAGATTCTCAATTCTGATTTTACGTGGAAAAAAACTAGAATTTTACTTTATTTTTATCCTATTCGACCTCGCCCGACTTCTGAACAGAGAAAGTGGCGAACAAAAAAATGTGCAAACACGTATTTTCCACTGTCCACCACATTGTAAACTTTAAAAATCTGAACCTAACGCCCATTGAATGTAAATAATTTCGGTTCGGGCCAGTTTGTTGCCCTTTGATTGTAGTAGGTTTGTATGTGCCAAACTTATGTTCCGCAAAATATTTGATATGATTTATCAATCAAAATACGAAAAAACCTGTTTTTTTCGCCCATTTTACACCTCAGATTTCGAACTTTACACCCCATTAACAACTCAATATAACGTTTTTAGAACGCGGCTCGCTTCGACGTGTAGCCATTAGAAGTTACTTTATTTCTATTTTATTTAATTAACCCCAACTTTTGGCACAGAAATCTCGGACAAAATCTGTTTTTTTACTCATCCACTAGAGAGTAAAGTTCAAAGCCCTGGTACTAACTGCGTATTGATTGTAGAAAAGTTTGCTGGTAAGCACAAGATAGCCCTTGATCCGAAGTACATTTCTGTCAGAAAAAATTTCCTAAAACTATAACTGGAGTTGTTGGCAGACATAAACATGTCGAAAACTCGGTTAAAATGTGTCTTTTCGCACCCAGATTTTCGCACTCTTTACACTCCCATTCGAGAACTGAGGCGAAATTCAAAAAACGAAAAAGTGTTATCTGCAGAACCTAAATAGATATATGAGTCAAATGAAGTACATGGTTTTGCCAAAAGAATTTGAAAAAATGAAAAAAGTCAGCATTCAGAAGATTCGAACCCATCATTCTTTGTTTAATACCGCATCCGAGAACGGAGTTGTCAATCACTGCGCCAACTCGACATATCAGCAGATTTCAGCTTGATTATCCTATTTTGAAAGATATTCATCATTCTACTGAAGTTTAAGAATAGTGCATTTATGATGATAAAAATAATTATTTATTTAAGACGAGTCAAAAACCTCTGAAATACGAAAAATCTGATCAAAAATATGCAATACGGAGTTATCTATCGGCATTAGAAAATAGATGTAGGTATAATTCAAAGTTCACCTCTTTTACCTCAACAAACACTGGCTGTAGAAAAGTTTAAAGGTCAGATTCGTTATTCTGACCTTACGGAGAACATTTAAAAAAATTCATCATCCACGACGCTCTGGGCGCAAAAATGCTTCTCGGTGTAAACTTTACACTTGTGCTAATACCGCAATATTGGGTGTATAAAAGAAAATAAACTGTGATCTGTAACGCTAAGGTCAGGGCACCTTTTAAGCATAATTAGCATGTTCCGCCTACTTAGCGGAGTAGTTGAAGAGATATCGTTTTTCGTCTCGAACCCTTTACACTAAAACGATCACAGATCAAGAAATATTGCGTTATAAGAAAGAAAAAAGAATTGATTTGAGATTTTGCAACCCTCTACATTATAGAACCGATAGGACTGCACAGAAACCAAAATTGAGTTAGATAAGCTGAAGGACACGCAAAGAGTAAAAAACGCGTATACTTTACACTTTTGTGCAACAACCATTGAGTGTAAAGTAATTTTAAGGTCAGATTCGTAATCTACAGCTGGGGAGCAACATTTTTAAAAAACATTGGCAAACCGCAGATTATTTAATTTTTTGCTTTACACTTTGCTCGCTCATTGCTAACTCAGTATTGAGTGTAAACAAAAGAAAAAAAACACGGGCATCGAATTTTTTAATCATCCATCGATTAAAAAAAACCGCACCTCCCAGGTGTGTGCCGTTGTTGCTGTGAGGGGGGACACAAAGTTCGCACTCGCTGTGATAAACATATAAGAAAAAGGATGGCCAAGTATATTATAGGTAGCGCTATCGCGCTATCTATTATAATAAGTTTAACATATGTATTCATTAACTGCAGTCTTTTCCATTCCAAATGGTGTATTTCCGATTTACGGCTTATTAATGTACATGATTACAATAAAGCTGCATATCTTTGTCGACTTCTGTGCACATTAGTGTGATTGCTGGTTCATTTTAAACCACTTTTGCTGGCAATTTACATCGATTAAACGATTGCTCTCCATGTGCAAGATTTTGTGAAACATATTATAAACACGGCTAAGAAGGATTTAACTTTAATGCAACCCATTTTAGACAAAATTACATCTCTTCAATGATCTAAGGACACTTGAACATAATTTTTAAATCACTTTAGATTACTTTTGAGGGTTAACAAACTCACTTAATTGATGTCTCACATATGAATCCTTGAAAATTTCTTGACTTCAGTTACATAGTCTCTGCAAGTCTATCGAATTAAGGTTAAGACGTAATGTAAACTTTACACAAACACATAGCGTAAAGAATATTTTAGTCGGATTCGTAATTTTGATATTGCTCCGATATTATTTTCAATATTTATGGAAAAATGAGTCTCCATAATGTTTTGAAGACAAATAAACATTAGGTTTAAACCACTTTGCAATACTGCTGAGTGTAAGCAAGAGCGCCCAACTGACGTATATATTTCATTCCCTGTAAATTTTTAGATCTCAGGAAAAAAATTTCGCTTTTTGCAATGCTCTAGAACAAAGGCTAACATGCAGTGTAAAAATTACTCGGATATTATGATCAACATTCATGAAAAAATTATGTCTCTACAATGGTCTGAGGACAAATGAACAATGAATGTAAACTACTTTACATCACTGTTGGATGTAAACAAACGCGCCTACGTGACGTCTCACATTTGATCCTTTGAAAATTTTTAGACTCCAGGGAAAAATTAGGTTTCTGGAATGCTCAAAAACCAAGATAAATACATATGTAGTGTAAACTTCATGTAAACACCTATTGTAAAGAAAATTTTGGTCAGATTCGTAATTTTGATATTGTTCCGATATTACGATTAATATTTATGAAAAAAATTAAGTCTCCATAATGTTCTATGTGCAAACTAACAATTGGTGTAAACCACTTTACAACACTGTAGAGTGTAAACATATGCGCCAGACTGGCATATCAAATTTGGTTCCTGGTCCATTTCTAGACTTGATAATCGTGTCCCTGACTCATAACCAGAGAAGCAGGCAGAAAAAACAAGACAGAAACGCATTTTAAACACCAGAATTTTGACTTTACACTCGCTGAATATTAATGTATAGACAATTTGCTTTGACATGCACCCGATATAAAGCACTTTATTCTTATTCTATTAGACTTATCCCGACTTCTGGACGGAGAAAGTGGAACAAAAAACGCAACAAAAACGTTTTTTCCATCATTTAGAACACTGTAAACTTTAAAATTCCGTACCGAACTCCCCATTGAGTTTAAAGAAATTCGGTTTGGTACAATTTGTAGCTTTTAAATCGTAGTACATTTCGGTGTGCCAAAATTCTCTTGCAAAAATTATTTGGTATGATTTATTAATCAAAATTCGGAAAAAACGTGTTTTTTCGCCCATTTTTTACCTCTAATTTCGAACTTTACACCCCCATAAATAACTCAATATTGCGTTTTTTTAAATGCGGTTTGCTGCGATGTGTAGCCCCTGAGAGGCACTTTATTACTGCTGTATTAAATTCACCCTTACTCATAAGCGGGAAAATTTGGCAGAGAAATCTTAGTTAAAATCCGTTTTTTTACACCATCCACTAGAGTGTAAACTTTAAACCCCAGGATCTAACTCACCATTAAGCATAGAAGACTTTGCTTATATACAGAATGTAGCCCTTGATCCGCTCTACATTTCTGTCAAAAAACATTTCGAAAAACTCATAACCGGACTTAGTATCGGACATAAGCAGGTTGAAAACTCGACCAAAAAGTGCTTTTTTACCCCCAGATTTTCGCACTCTTTACACTGCCATTCGATAACTAATGCGAATTTCTAAAAACAAAAGAAGTGCCATCTGTAGAATTCATCCCTCTATTATCCTATGCCGTTCAATTCTTCGAGTCATCAATACTCAGTTGTCCATATGCCGCATTATAAATGTCCCAAAATTTGTCCCATGTTATAACGTTACACAAAAACTTTACACCTTCTTTACACAGTCAGTTTTGCGTTTCAAGAAAAAACAAAAAAACAAGGGCAGCGAATTTTTCTATTTTCTTTCTTTTAAAAAAAACCGCACCTTCCAGAAGTGTCCCGTTATAGCTGTAGGGGGGTGCACAGGTGTTAGAGGTACCCAAGTATATTATAGGTACGCGCTAACAATAAACCGCCTCTAAATTCGAGAATATTACTTTAAAAAAAATTAAAAAAAGTCTCCCCTAGATTTTTTAACCGTCTACATTTTGAAACCAATCAGACTGCATAGAATGTAAAACTGAGTTAGATATGCTTGGCCACATGAAAACTGTAAAAAAACCGTCTAATTTACACTCCTGTGCAACAACCGATGAGTGTAAAGAAATTTTAAGACCAGATTCGTAACCTACTAATTAGGGGAAACATTTTTAAAAAAAATTGGCCCTCCGCAAATTATTTGAATTTTTGGTGTAAACTTTACACACTCACGACGCGCTCGGTGTTGAGTGTAAACAAGAAAAAAATGGGGGCACTAAGTTTTTTTATTATCTACCATTTAAAAAAAACCGCACCCCTCAGATGTGTGCCGTTATAGCTGTGAGGGGGGACACAAATTTCGCACTCGCTGTGAAAAACATATAAGAAAAAAGGGTGGCCAAGTATATTATAGGTAGCGCTATCGCGCTACCTATGATATACCAAAAAAGGCTATTTAATTACAAAATTTTGGCCAGCTGCCAGCGTTTCGTGCACAACGGCTATTTGTTTACACCTCACTTTGATATTGTTCTAACCTCACAGTTTCCGCATTGTATCACATTACTGCGTTTGTAGGAATCCTTTTTTGACCTGTTTGACAATAAATACCTTCACAAAAATTAGGTAGCACATTTTCTAAACCCCCAGAGTATACGCTTCCTACTGAGTGCAAAAATTTCAAGATATCGTGAAAATAGGATGCAAATTGATGGCAGGACCAATGACGCTATTGGCCTTTAAACAATATTAAAGTAGGGTGTAAACTAATTGCTGTAGCGCTCGAAGAATTGATATCTGGCCAAAATTTTTTACACGATTCGAAAGAAGACACTTTTGTCTATCTAATGTTGCCAGTTTTAATGTCTCATGTTCACATCAGCTGAAGTTATGACCTGTTGAATTGGAATGTAGCCTTTTTTTGGCCCTTTTCTGTATATATATATATATATATATATATATATATATATATATATATATATATATATATATATCATCATAGCTAACTTGCTGCTTTTTTAATCGTTTTTTTGGTTCAATAATTCATTTCAATCCGCAGGCCGCAGAATATACTTCGATTATAGGCATTGCTTACAGAAAGTCTGATTTTTAGCAGAGTTTGCGATTTTAGGCATATACATTGGTGGCTTTTTCTTAGTCCCCTCCTTTTACATCCTTAATAATCCACAACCCCAAGTATATTCGTCTTTTTTGTTTCATCGTAGCATTCTTCTTTGCTAGTAAACGCCTTATACTATTATTTATGTTTCTCTTACCTTTTCTTTAAGCAATACTCACAGACTTCTACAACTCGTAGATAGTGAACTGGAGTTAAGTATGTAAGTTTGTAGGTATACTACAGGTATATAGCTCTGTATTTCTTGGCTTCGCTTAGATCCGATCCATTGAACCAGAAGAACTCTTCATACCTAAAGTTACCCTATGTCATTTGCATTGGTCATACTGGGCAGATTGGAAGAGGGCACAGGCGCTGAACTTTTCTAAGCCTGCCTTGTTGATGGGCTTCACGTTTTTATCTGATGTAGTCAGCGAATCGTGGTTCGACGTAAAACAGGCAAAGATGGATTTTTTGTATAACATGGCCGCCAATAATTTTACGACGATAAGAGAATTTTATGCTGCTGTCGCTCGCGATTTACCGATTTTCTTCCGAATTCACAAACAATCAGGGTGCGCAAACAAGCAATATATCTAAATTATTTACGTCTGATTATTTTCAATTATTAAGCCATTCAGTGAGGAAGAACGTAGTTCCTAGTTTTTCTAAAAGAACGAAAAATGCACGAAATACTTAAATTGTATAAGTAGTATGTACCTATGTACTGCATGTGAATTCTGAGGCGGAATCAGCCTCTAAAAATTTTTAAAGAGTGCCTTTTCGGGCTAGAAAACGATAGTACATGTCAAAAACACAATTTCCTACGTTTCGGACAATGCCCGTTCTTTTTTGAGCATAAAAACGTAAAAAGAGTTTTACAAAATTAGAATGAATTGAACAAAATTTACTAAAAAAATGAGAATGGCTGAACACATTTGAGCTGAAATTTAACTAAAAACACTTTAAAGAGCACACTTTCCGCGATTTTTTTCGATAAATCGACGGTTCTGCATAGTCGCACGCGACCATTTTAATTTTAATTGATGCTTTACTGCGACTATTTGGCAGAAAGTGGTAGGTACGCACACATTGGCGGGGGAAGAATGGAATTATTTGCGTTTTTCAGGATTTTTGACCCACCAGACCATCCAAAGTTCGGATGCTGTCTATTTTGATGGATGGGAAGGTATCTCTAGTTCTCCAACAACCTAAATGGATTGTAAACAATTCGTTGCCTGCGTTGTGAAACATTCGGATTTACTCTTTTTGACAGTAAAGTTTCAGTAGTAGCCTAATTTTTTCGAATTTCTGTGTTAGAGTACATTTATTGTAACTATAAATGCCGTTTTTGCGTTCCACGATTTAACGCCAAAAACTTGTGCTTATAGTACTCAGCTCCCTCAATTTCATGCTA
Source organism: Mermis nigrescens (assembly GCA_036768485.1). NCBI lineage: Eukaryota > Metazoa > Nematoda > Enoplea > Mermithida > Mermithidae > Mermis > Mermis nigrescens. The sequence goes on along the minus strand of JAVLUZ010000152.1, from coordinate 592,783 downwards.
ACAAATCTAATATTGCTATTAGACAAGAGGGAGCCATACATGTACTGGCTCGAAATTTTGGGTCGAGGGGGCCCGGCCATTTTTAGAGGGGTGGGGTGAAAGACCTCTAATTTTTGGCCATAAATGGTCAAAAAACACCTGAAGACGGCCAAAAAAATTAATTTTTTGCCCAAAAATCTGGGGATGGGGTGGGGACGACCGACTTTTTGTATAGATCTCATTTACCCTGTTACATGTATGGAGGGAACTGCGTAATTCAACTTTATGACTTTGATTCAATTTTATGTTTTATTTATTTGTTTATATTATTTCTATTTATTTATTCTATTTATATTTTATAGTATATTTTACACTTTCTGTTTAAGGTTTTTTATTGATTCAAGTTTCTCATTTGACTGGTGATAATTTTATATAATTGCATTTAGTTACGTTTTGTTCTCGGTTCCGATCTGGTTGTGATTAGGGCCTGAATATGTGCAGTAAAAATCTTGATTATGTTTGATAAATCGATATGCTAATTTTTATTGCTATACATAAATATTGATTATAATAAATTCGTTTTTAATCAAATTTCCAGAATGACGGATGAGATTCCGACGCCGTTTTTCCGCGATATTAAACTACAGTACAGAGATGATACATTTTTATCATGCTTCTCAACGAAGTAAGCAATTTTTCGCAATATTGCGTTTTCTATTCTAGAATTGCATTTAATATATCTATGATTGTAACGCGTGGATTAGAGAGTCTTTTATTGTATTATTTCTGTGTTTTTTGTAACTTCAATCTCGAATGTTTTGGTTGTCATAGATGATGATCAACTTAAATTTTTAATCAAAAGACAATTCGATAGTTTCTTATCAGAGAACAACATTGATAGTTATTTATATGAATACATACATATATCGTGCATAATATAATGAGTGCTCTTATGAAGACATACTGCGGAAATGAGTATGCTTAACTCTTCTGCTACATTGTGTTTAGCCTTGTTTTTAAATTGATTGGAATTTGACTTATTATATGAATGCTGACTGAGTTTTTATTATATTATCGTTTTTGCTATACTTTGTGACTTTGGGATCGGATTGCTAGCTTAATTATAAACACTTTTTAATCGATGCAGAAATTCATCAGACTACAGAAGTGAGGTGTAATTAATATCAGATGCACAAATGTATTCATATGAATTCATAAGTGAATCATTTTTGTGTGATAATCAAAAATCAACTGATTTGCAATTGTTTTTTCCTGCATAAATTTGAAGTGTTCTTTTTCTCGTGAAAACGAATCATGATCTTGGATTAATGAGTGTTTAGTTATAAAAATGTAATAAATAATGAATAAATATAATAAAGGATAAGCTGCGATTTGCTCTCCTTATAGAATGTAAAAATTGTTCTAATAGACGTATGGATATATGTTCAGTCATTCCGTTGCTTTGACCAATTTGAATCCGAAAGACATCGCCTCCTCGCTTAGCGATGCGAACAGGAAAGAAGGCGCGTTAGTGTTGCTGGTTAGTGTTGTTGTCATATATAAAACAAGTTGTGTAAATCATTGTTGAAAATTATTATATGCACCTATCAAAAAATAATTATCTAACTTTTAAGATATTAAAAATACTAAAAATCAAAAGTTATCAAAAACTGTCCGTAAATTGTATGTCATTTGATCTGCGTTTGGTCGATGGTCATGCCAGAATTTTATGGAACCCTACTTAGGATATTTTTGTGCAAAATTTGTAGTGCTTTTGTTTATGTTTTTATTTATTTATTACTTATTTATATTGAAGCCGTGAGAGCAACCTTTTTTGGCACGGGCCTCTTTGAAAAGTGCGGAAAACCTCATGGAAACTTTATATACGTGCATCTTCTACAATATTTATTCTTAAATTATATGTAATATCCAAAAAACACTGATTGGGGAATTTTTTCGCAATAACCTGAGAAAAATTAGGCTTATCCGCTTTAGTAAGAGTATTTCCTTAACTCGGCTAGTTTTTCTTGTGAATTAATGTAGGATCCTATTTGATCTGCGTTAACAAATAACCTTAATGTCATCTTTGGAAGCTTTATGTAAGTTTCTATAATAGGGTGCCTGTTTCATTTGAATAATTAATCAAGTATTCGAAAAATTGAAAGGGAAAGTATCATAGATCATTTATACGTGATCCTTGTCAATTTCTGAGCCTATTTTGGCGATTTGAATTCGGAAAGAATGATGTACCTATTATACGAAGCCGATAGGTTCAAAAGACGGGTTTTCAACGAAAAAAATGGATAAATACTTTAAAATACTGTTGACTTCATTTTGTTGATTTTTCTGGGAAAAGTTTTATGTTTTTATCTTCTGCGGAGTTGGGGCATCGTCAGAAACGCCTGAATTATGTTTTTGACGCGGATCGATCGTTTTTGAGCCCAAAAAAGCACTTTAGAAAAAATTTTTGGTTCTACTTACTCCCTGTGAATTTCCACGCTACTTACGCATGACTATCACTTTCCCCAATGAATTCAGATTTGCTATTCACATCAATTAAAGCTTGTGAAATTGCAGAGTGTGAATTGATTTAATTGTACGAGTACAACGTTGTCCTCTCGTCCAAGATACAAAACCAACTATATTATCTTTACTATCAAAATTTTAAGGTCCACGAATAGAAATAGCTATAAAAAACTACTTCAAATAGTATTGATGATAATAAATAATAAAAAATAATCACTAAATTGTGTAAATACATACATATGCTTATGTAATCATTTTGCATATATGTTATGTTAGGCCTGTATCCAGGATTCTGCCAAGTGGTGTACCCAACATAAGTTGATCTATATCTCGGAAAATTCGTTGGGATAGCTTGCAAAAAAAGTGCATTTGTCAAGGTTTACGACATTCTCTATCCATTAAGATCATAAAAATTTGAACTTTTTTGGAAAAAATGTTTCACTCGAAAGGTTATAAAAAGTGTCTTTTTTGGTCATGATTGGGTCAAAATAATGGAAAATACTTTACAACCGGCGCGAAACGCCGAAAGTTTGAAGATTTTACGACAAATACATTCGATTTTCCATTTTTCCGTGCATTATCTTACCTTTTAAAATTTTTCCTGGTCAAGGGAGGGAGCGGCCGCCCCTCCTCTTACATACGGACCTGTGTTATGCGTATATGCATAAGTCTAACTACATATGCCATATAGGGCGATATTCAAAATTTTCTTATTTAAGGCTCTAAATTTTTCTATGCGGAGCGTCGATTATGAAGACATATCTCACGAAATGGTCACCGAGATGGAATACAATTTTTATGTGACACGATGGTTCAAAAGGAACTCGCGATATATGATCTTCACTTTTGCGTACGTATGCGCGATTAGCAAATCATTTGGTTTTAATTAATATGCAAATCACGGCCCAAGTTTTTCTCCATTATGTTAAATATTCGGTCACTGCCTTAATATCATTTTATCTGAATTATCTCAATTCATCGCATTCTATATCATAACTGCATGAGAATCAATTAAGCCGATTTTTAGGCTGTGTTTAATCAAGACTAGAGTAGTCGTCAGTTCATACTTTCTCGTGTAAACATTCTGCTCGAGACGATGCTCAAGTTAAGAAATGTGACTTGGGAAGAATTTTGATTAGATAGAGTTTTCGAGTCAAATTTGACTATGTACAACATAATCGATTCTTTTATGGACTGTATTTAACCTTATATTTTGCCTCAATGCCTCTAATATGTAGTATGATAACGAAATTTGCTGTATGATAATAGGGTATCCAGTCATATTTTGAGCTTTGAAGCACAGTTTAACTTTAAACATATTCCGACAAGAAATCGTCATTCATCCTAATTAGACCGGACCGTAAGGAAGTTAAAAACATGAATGATTTGCTATTGCGTGGCATCATGCTTTTAGCTTCAGATTAGACTAAAATCAGCTAACGATTTGAATTTAAACTTTTAAAATCTGGTTCAACTAAGATTGAAACACAGCCAATAATTATTCAGTATTAAGGTAACATCAATTTTTATACTTGTTTTTTGGGATATGGATAACTCGCCCCACCCCCCCCTCCACATTTCGCCCCCACACAATTAGCCCTCCCCCCACAACTCGCCCCACTTAATTCCCCTTCACAACTCGCCCGCACATAACTCGCCCCCCACAACTCGCCCCCACACATCTGGCCCCTACACATCTCGCCCCCCCACAACTCGCCCCCCCACAATACGTCCTCCATAAGTCGCTCTCTCCCCACTCGCAACTTGCCCCTTCACAACTGGCCCTTGGAACTCCAAGCCGAGGGTTCATGATTCCTAATGCAATAATATATTTAAAAATCTATATATAAGCTTCACGGAAAATCCTATTTATGGTGAAAATTGTACTCGTGATAACAAATTTTTGCGGCGTTTTAACACTGCTGCTACAGCATAACGAATCTTTTATTCTTTTATGTGTACAATGTATGCATATTGTGTCATGAATCGTAAATAAATAGATCGGTACGTTTCCGTATATTTCTGATGCATTGCTTATGCTAATTTCTGGGAATCAGTTGTGGGCACTATCCGGTTGAAACAGCTGGTCTGCGGGGGTCAAAGATTGAATTTTTCTGGGCAAAACGCACGTTAAAACCTGGTATATATATATATATATATATATATATATATATATATATATATATATATATATATATATATATATATATATATATATATATATATATATATATATATATATGTTGAAATAACGTGAAAACTGGTTAATCTACTGTTAATAGTCAATTTCCAGCACTTTTGAAACCATTCTTCCTCGTTTTCATTGATTTTTCGCCTTTATTTTACCTCATTTTCTTCAAAAACTTCCTATTTATCCATTCTGGGGTCTAGAGACCCCCGCAACCGCACATGGGCGTGGGAATGAACACAACACACTGTCTCCAAGATCCCCCAAATCGATAAACCCCCAGAATTGAATTTGTGATGCTATTTTTGACAATTTTGCACCATCTGACCCCCCCCAGAATTTGGCCCCGCGATCCCAACTGGCATGTCTAGTTGTGGGTAGCAATCAAGCATTGGGTTATAAGTATACGCATATGTATGCTGGTAGGGTTTAAATTGATTTGTCAATTGTCAAACTTATGGGATTAGATTGATGCTGACCATCGTAGCAAGACAAAAAAGGCCATGAAAGAAAAAATCGTGTTCTGGGCGATAATACTCTATTAATAGCTTTATCCATTAGCATCGAAAAATTATGGAAAAAATTCAAAAAAATTGAACTCTGTGGTATTTTTAGCCTCTGCGGGTCTGGCCAAAGTCTCCATCATTGAATTATTATTGTGATTCCATTGAGGACTAGTTGTGGAGGGGGCGAGTTGTGTTGGAGCGCGAATTATCCGCAAACCGTTTTTTCTTTATTAAGTTTTTCGTTTGCTCCGTTTAATAGTTCTACGATTTTTATGTGATTATTTTTTAGGGATTATAAGCGTAATTTTACATCATTTACCATTCCGACAAGCTTGTATCCAAATCATTACAACGGTGGCAGAAAAGTTCAAATAAATCCAAATGTCGATTCCTATAATGTAGTGATGTCACCTTCTGTGCGAAAACGTCTGAATTCGCCTGAATCGCCTTGCAGGTTAATGAAAATTTATAATTTGTTGCATGGTTTCATTAATTCTATTTTTTATGAAATGTGGATGTATGTACGTAGCAGCATTTACATAAGTTCCAAACGTAAGAATCAAGTTTTTAATAATACATATGTCAGAATTTGTTGTGTTTTTCCAAGTATTTTAATTTTTTCATAGTAATAATATGATGTACATATATCTTGGTATTTAATCTGGTGCATGGCGACCATACTCTCTAATGTACATCATGGGAATCCCGTGGAGTCAGGCCCAATAAATCTTCAAAAGATGCCTTTTGGGGCTGAAAAACGACGGGTACACGTCAAAACCACTGTTTTTGACGTTTTGGGCAATGTTTATTTTTTCCAGAGCATAAAAACATAAAAAACGACGGAAAAATTTGAAAAATATCGAGCTTATTGATCAGAGTATAGTCAGGAATTCTGTATTTAACGCGAAGAGCCGAAAATTAAAGACTTGTTGGAGCCAAAAATGAGCTCAAATGCTTAAAAAGGTGCACTTCTTCCTATTTCTGTGCGAAAAATCGGCAATTCTGGGGGGTGGCAGCCATTTTGCAAGGGGATCAGTAGCAGCCATTCTGGGGGTTTAAACACGGGGCTGAATAATTAGAAAATGAAATCAAAATTATAAACTAAAATGTTCGCCATTGATATGGACGCCTTGTTGCGTAGTACTAAACGCCGTTGCATTTGGTGCAGAAGTTTGACGATTCGAACCCTTCGTAATGCAACGAGTTTTCTCTTCCTGGAGGCACGAATAAAACTCGTACATGAATACTTGGTAGTGTCAGGCTGAAGGATAGCCGACTTTAAGCTTTAATTCCCTATCCAGTCACTCCCGTGCCATACGCCTAATCGGGACATATCGACACGTCAAAGAGGAAGTTCGTCATTGATATGGTTGAACGTAATCGACGATAGATGCGGGTGTCCCACTTATGTGTCTATTCGGAGTATTAGCGAAATAAAGAGTTTTTGTTTACATGATATGAAATTTTGCCAGTGTGTAAAGTACATGTAGGGATTTTACCTGTGAAACTGTTGCAGTAAAATCATTATTATTTGCAGAAATATCAGCATTTAACTATGACCTGCTCAATTTTGGAACGAGCAAAAGTTGCAACTTGGCTCCTTTTCTTTTTTCACGCTTTAGATGGTTTCGTTTCTATTCAAATAGCCCGTGCCACTTATAGTTCGTTTCATTAAACTTTGAGATTTTTGAAAAAAATTAAAAGTGCCTGCGAAATTCCAATTATATCAACACTGTACTTGTGTATTTCTCCAGTAGCTACATTACATCGAGTTATGGAAAGGGGCGTACTGCATAAAAATTTTAAGCCCCTTTTGTAGCCTGATTCAGGCAGAATAAATCCAAGAGAAAATCGCAGACTTAAATAAAATTAAATTATTATAGGAATAATGTCCAGTCCATACATGTAATGGCGTAACGGCTCAAAAATTTGGTTGGAGGTCCCGGCCATTTTAGGAAGTGGGGGTGATTGACCTACAATTTTTGGCTAAAAATAGCCAAAAAAAACACCAAAAAACGGCAAAAAAATTTGACTTTCTAAAGAAAATTGGGGGTGGGTTGGTCAAAAATTTTCTGGTTTTAGGGGGATGGGGGGACGGTCAACCTTGGCTGGGGATAATCATCTCCCTTATTACATATATGCCGTTGTCCGATTACTTTAAACTTTTTCACATTCTGCTTCTAAGTATATGAGAAGACTGTTGCATAGATTTAGTTGAATCGCCGAATTTTTCAGGATGGGTGCGTCTGGCTTGGTGACCGACAATGCTTGCGAAAGATTATGCAGATACAGGTTCAGGAACGAAAATATGCAATGCTTGTACGCTCCGTGGGCTTTCAGGCCAGGCGCTGATAAGCCCGAAAATTTGTGCGCGTTTCGCACCATATTTTTGGATAGAATGAAAGACGATGAATTCGTGAACCATAGCACTTTCCCATCTGAACCGTTTATTAAGCGTGGTAAACTATGGTTTCTTCTTTAACCGGCTTAAAAGGCGATGTAAGCATGCATGGGCAGCAAACAAATTCTGGGGTCTGAGATGAGCAAAAATAGCCAAACATTCTGTTCTGGGGTGTATAGATCATAAGGGTCGTTCAGAATTCTTGGGGTTTAGACCTGTGTTTTTTGTACTCGGCAAAGTTTTTTCCCGATGTATAAAGACTTTTTGGAACCGTCTTTGTACATGTACAAAGATTTTTGGGAAGACAAAAATTGCAGAAAATTTCTAAAATTCGCAAAAAATTTTGGCGCTTCGCGCCGAAATGAGTAATTGTGTGTTCTATAATCTTTATAATGATAGAAATTGCATTTAGAAAGGAAGAATGTCACATTTTTTGCGCTTCGCGCCGTTTTAAGACGATTCTTAGTGATTTTCGCCCTTAGAGACCCAGAAATGAGCTACAATGCACTACCAAAAGTCGAACAACTCTGTTTTTACCACACTAAAATCGCTACTGTACCATATTATAGTACCCGAAACTTTGTGCGTACAAGCGGACAAAATGTGCAAAGACTTTTGGGGACCATCTTTGACAATGTACAAACGGACCTTGTACAAAAACACTGGTTCAGACCCCAGACTCCCACTACCATATGTGGATCTAACGTGACACATAGTATACATTTTATTTGACTATTCAAAATGAGCTTTTCGTCTAGAAAAAATTGGTGAAATCGTATTGATAATAAAGTTTTTACGGCTTTGCTGCGATGATACATATGTCCTCTACTTGCAAATTCCACGACAATCTATTTTGGGGGCACTGAAAAATTTAGTCATGGATTTGTAACTGTTTCTCGGCAGCTCTACGCCTTATTGAAGAAAAGATTTTGAGAATCAAATAATTCTTCGCTCTTTTTCAGACTCAAATACAAAAAAAACTATGGGTAAGCTGCATGATCGATTTCTCAACATTCATTGCAAGCTCGATTTTAGAAAATTTCAAAATCTGCCATGACCATGATTCTTTCTACTTGCTAAGGATAATAAGATGCTCTTTAAGCGTGCTAACGTTGGTTTAACAGGCTTGGTTATCGAAGTCTTAACTTCGATTTTACTATAATCATCACTTAAAACTTCCTGATTTTTAAATAATCTTGATTTTATCGATCGTTAATTTTATCTCACGAATATGAAACTTTTTTAGCCCTTTTTTATCAACAGAACGGCATACGTACAATTACATCGTGAAAATGACAAAAAATAATGTATTGTATTTCGCAATAGAGTAGTTTAAGCTCTGTGCTTGCCTTTTTTATTCACAGATTGAAAATTTAAAGAATTTTGGAGAAAAATGGCTTTCAGTAGTAGAGTCTAGCTAATGAACGTGCTTCATCGGTTTTAAGATTGCTAATTCGAATTGAATGGAAGTTATGACCAGACATGCACAGCATGGGAATTTTGTATGTGGGGGGTGTTGCGCATCTCCTTCCATTCAAATGAAAAACAAAAAATCCGGCTCTTTTTAGTTCAATGAATGGCAAATCACCAAATCTTATTCGTGAAATGAGATTATCAATGCATCATGAATAGACTGCTACAGAGATGTTAATATTATACAATAAAATATCCTTGTATGTTTAAGTAAACATTGTTTCTATTAATTGCTGCAAAATGTACTGCGCACTACTTCAGTTTAAACAACTTTTGTATAGTCTTTTTAAAACTTAACGTAATAATTTAAATAACTTATAATAATTCTAAGATTTTTTAACAATGTTTATTAAAAATCTTTTTGGACTAAACAACTTGTTTTCGTGTCACCCACTTAAAATGTTTCAACCATCTTTTTCACTTTATCTTTGGTACGAAAGATTTTCACAAGACGTTCACTTCGAATCGATATATTTAATGGATATTTATTTGCTTCAAATTTTACAGAAGAGGGCGATAAGGTAAATTTTGATAAATATCTCGATAGCGAGCAAGCTAGCACCCTGCAGGATTGCTTAAATCGTTGCATACCACCATGCACCGAGTGGCGCTATTCTATTCGGCAATACAAGGTCGACGTTGATAAAAATAATATATTCCACTCACCCAGCACGGATATTTTCATTAATTATCCACAGCAAGCGGATATTTTGATTTACGAGTCAGTAAGGTACGATTATGTACCTCTTTTGTAGAGACTTTTCTTTTTCATTCAACTTTACTGATTGAAAATATGACTCGCTTCAGTACCCATAGTTGATTATATGCATACAATTAACGGCTCGAAATTTTGGTATAGGGGTCCCTGGCCATTTTTAGGGGGAGGGGTAAATGACCGCCAATTTTTGGCCAAAATGGCCAAAAAACGCATGACAATTGCCCAAAAAAATCAATTTTTGTTTCAAAAATCGTTAAGAGTCTATGATTTTGTGGCTTTGGGGATAAGGGGGAAGCCGACTTTGAGTGGGGGTCCCCCATCCCCCTGTTACATGTATAGCTATATGCATATATGGGCAGCAATCGAATTATAGGGTCTGGCTGGTGTAAAACTGACAAAAGTCCCAAAAAACATGCCAAAAAATAAGTTCTGTGGCCTATCGATTGTTTGGAGGGTCTGTCGGATTCTCGGGGTTTCAACCCTCCACAAATCGCCTCTCACCTTCATGTTTGATCTTGAGGCTTGTTTTATTAGGCTGATTTGCACTGCACCTCTTTTCGACAATCAACTAGCTGCTTACGGTAGTTTTCGATTAAATATGTGTTGTCTTCAAATTTTCGGCGCTTCGCGCCGGATGTTGAGTATCTTTCCATAGTTTTGGCCCAAGCACAACCAAAAAATGTACTTTTGCGAAAAAGCTTCAAATTTTGTCTAATTAAGCGATAATTTTGTCTTACTTTCCCCGAGAAAAATTTTTCCCTTCTGTCTGGTCCTCTGAGGGCCTAAATTTCCAGCCTTTACACATGCATGTCTGGTTCGAACCCCGAATCCCTCGTTTACATGCTACTTTATTTGCCTTGGAATGAGAAGAAAATTTAGTGGGGAAAATAGGGCATAAATTAAGGCGGAAAAAGACCGAAAATCGATACTTGTTCGCCAAAGTGGATAAAATCGACCAGAAATTTTTAGAAAGTATATATTCTCTACTGACTAGGCTTACCAAATATTCTCTAAACTGTAAGGCATATATTCTTCAAAGTAGCTTTGTTTCACGAGTTCTGTGAAGCGTCTACTGTTTTCGGAAATTTTGACTCAGGTATGATATTTTTTGTTTTTTGCCAGTTGTAAATCAGACTTTCCATTAATTTGAATACAATTGTGATTGATTAATTAATCAATTAATAATTAAATAATTGATTGAAGGTACATGACGGACATGGACTGCATAGCCGGCATCGGTGGCATTTTAAGCGTGTGGACTGGTTCTTCGGTTGTTTCGATTGCCCAATTAATTTACATTTTCCTCTGTAGCGACTGGTTCGTTGGGAAAAAAGCTCCAGTTGCCAAGCAGCGTTTCACGCGAGTTTCTCGCAATAGACCTCAAATTAAGGTCAAATTCAAAAGGGACCAGATTGTTTCGATTCAAGTGAAGCAACGAAGACTGACAAGTGTCGATTTGAGTCAAAATACATAAGTACTAATTAGTTTCCCAATTTGCCATAGAACTTTTTGGGCAGTTTGAACCGGAGTGTTTATTTTTGTAGGTCCGGCCATACATGTGCAGCATGGGAATCCTGGGGGGTAAGGCCCAAAAATTTTTTTAAAAGTGTCTTTTGGGCTAAAAACAATGGGTGCACGTCAAAAACACTATTATTTGAAGTTTCAGACAATGCTCGTTTTTTCTTACATATAAAAACTATGAAAAGATTTCGAAAAAATTTGTGAAAATTGATTAAATTGAACAACATATGATCAAAAAATGTGTGTGTGGCGCGAAGCGCCGAAAATTTGAGATTTTTTAGCCAAAACGGGCTAAAAACGCTTAAAAGGCACACTTTTTTACAACCTTTACAAAAACTCGATAATTCTGGGGGTCGCATCCATTTTGCGGGGAAGAACACGTCTGGTTCCCACCAGATATGCGCCTGGAGGGTTTGGAGGGTCTACCGCCAAAATGGAAAAATCAGATGTTTCTTGGGAAGATAAGGAAAAATGAAGGCTAAAGTGGATGAAAATCGAAAATTTTCGGCAGAAGTGATTGAAATTAACAATAAATAGTAGATTGACATAGTTTTTACTCCATATTTGCGTTTATGTACTCCCAATTTTTATCTCAAAAAGGTCATTGATTGACCCCAGCCAGACCTGCAATATTGTGCATCT